>JAJMJG010000023.1:0-188606 GCA_030563485.1 Yamadazyma lessepsii | reverse complement strand
CAAGGGACACCAAGGGACACCAAAGGACATTGCATGAAAGTTGTGCCCCACTATCGATTCCACCATCAGCGAGATCCAAAACATCAACAAACACAAAAAAAAAAAAAAAAAACGTTTTTTAAATAGGAGGAAACTAACCAAGTGGTGATAATGCAAAGTAGCTTAATACATATTAGAAGATATTTTCTAACTCTTTGGAATGGAATGTGAAGTAAAATGATTTTTTATTGATTTTTTTAATTTTTTTGGGTAAAATTGAATATGGGATGGAAATTGAAAAGTTTGTTAAATTGTGAGAATGACAATATGGATGCAAAAAATAAATTTAAAGAATATATAAAAAAAAATTCAGTCAACGGAAGAGTTGCTTAAAATCATTTCCAAGTATCTAGGAATGAAATAGGGGTGTTTCATTATGTTGAGGAGCTTAATATATGTTTTTTGTTTGGATGAATTCAGGTGTTTGTAAAAAATATTTGTTGAAAATTCATGTTTAAGGGCCATTGAGAAGTATTAGGGTTTGCTTTAGTAATGTATAATGTATAATACTTGATAATTAGATTTATTCTTAACTTATATGCAGAAACGCCGAATAATTGTCTTTATTTCTATAGTGTGTTGCTTAGACGCTAGTTGGAGATATACAAGAATTCGCACCAAAAATTCCTTGTATCCTGTGGATTATATTGTATCATGTTTTCAAAACTAGGTGTTTTAACCAAATCAAATGCCCTCAAAATGTCTCATAGATTGTATGGTGTAAGAAGGGAATCCGACTCCCCATTAGATTATTTACCAAAACATATAAAGAGGCCATTCATAAATTGGAAATGGACCATTGCGTTCTTAGGTCTCGGGTCATTCTTAGCATATAATGAAATAATATTGGATATGTATGCTGAGTTCACTGAGCTGGAGGAGAAAAATCACTTATTACCAATTCAATTAAATTATAAGCTAACACAACTACCAATTTATCAACAGATTGTTCACAATAAGGAAAATCCCTGGAAAAGGCTAGAAACTTGGGAAGATTTGGATCATAATATATTGGATAGGCAAGATTTTTCGGGCACAAAGAACAAGAAGAGTAGCCAGTGGAGTCATGAAGATGGACTTGTAAGAGAAAATATTAGTCACACCTTGGCTAAACCGGGAGGCTTTCTTATAAAACCTTTGATATTTCATAATACGAAAACCAATGAGGGAGTTACCATCGTACATGCTGGCTATAGATTAAGTGGCTATCCTCTTATTGTTCATGGTGGAATCATTGCTTCTATTCTCAATGAAACATTCAAACGTAATGCAGCATTCAACACTTTTACGAGTTCCAACTACAAAGGTGACTTCAAAATAGAAAACCTTTCTATTAACTACAAATCACCAACATTTGCCAATCAGTTTTTGATTTTAAAAACAAAAAGAATTCCATTCGATGGTACAAATTCCGAACTTGACAATGATAAGTGGATTAAATTAGAAACTATTATTGAGCTGGAATCAGGGAAGCCTTTAGTTAGAAGCGAGGCTATATTACATGATACTGGGCTATATAGCAACAAAAAACAAGGTTTTTTAGGCTTTAAAGGTATATAGTTCAATGTATTTGCTGATTTCCTCTTCAATGCGGCTGAAAGCCTCGAAAATTTTGAGTCGTGAGACCTCATTAACATTCTTTCGAGAGGAAGTCTAATATTTGAAAAGGTTATTCAATACGATAATTTACATTGCATTTTGCAATATTAAATAATCTAGAATGGAAAAGCATATTGAGGTGATAAATATAAATGACAAAGAGGATACTGATGAAATAATTGTTCCCCATGAACGTCAAATCATCGATGACGTGATCGCCATTTGGAAGCAAGATCCTCTGACAGAAACTATAGGAGTTGGCAAGCTACATGCTTTAGTTAAATCCAGACACAAGAATTGGTCTGTAAGTGAAAAAAGACTAAAAATGTTATTGAAAAAATTTGGGTTAAGTAATACTGCACCAGCATTTAACTATGCTAGCGAAATTAAATCTGTTCCGGACAGTAATTTACTTTTACCTGAGAAGGTTCAAGTATTGATGACAAGTAAAAGAGGTAAAGGAATATTTGCAAAAACTCCGATTTCGAAAGGAGAAGTGATTTGGGAAGAAAAGCCTTTTTTTTTTGTTCCACCATTAGCTAACTTGAAATTGATCAAAAGCGGTAAAGCTTGTAGTTATTGTGGGAAACTTCTATCTACTGGTGGTTCACTTGGAGCTAATGGAGGAAGGAACCTAATTTCAGGTTCAATTAGGGGTCTTGATTGCAATGCTTGTTTGGAAATGTGGTGTAGTATAGGCTGTAAAAAAGCTAATTCACAATTGCATGGACTCTTAAAACATTTGACCAAAGGAAAAAAAAACTTGGTCAACCTGGAGTACTTTCTTGAATTGGAGGATTATTGCATTAAAGAGGATTGGAATGCATTATTTGCAATAACCCTTATTTGGGCAGACATTTTGGAAGATAAAACTGGGGAAAAATTGACATATTTTAAATCAATGGCAAGAGTCAGTCAAGATATACGTTATAAAGCACTTGAATCATCAGCCGGATCATTTGACAATTTCTCTGGTGGGGCTCTTTTTGTACAAGAACAACAGGAGAATTTGTGGAAAGAGGGTTTCGAAAAGTTTGCTCGTGTCTTTCCTCATTCTATTGCTAATGGAGATATTGACTATCAGGAGTTTTTGGTAATGTTAGGGTCATATAATATTAACAATCTAGATTCTTCTATATTTAGGATTCATTCTCATTTGAACCATAGTTGTAAACCTACCGTAAACGTACGCACAGAAATTTCCAAAGTAGAAGGTTTAAAAGTGATTGCAATCAAAGACTTGAGTGCTAATGAAGAGTTAACCACGACATATGTTAACCCGGCTCATACCGTTCAACAGCGTCAAAGAGAATTGAGATGTAATTGGGGATTTACCTGTAACTGTAGTAAGTGTAAAGAGGATTTGAATAGCCAGAAAGTGGTTACCGATAATAACAATGCAAAGGGTTCTAAGAATTCTTCTATAAATGATAACAGCAATATTATTGAGTCTTCTAACCTGAAAGTTTCAGCCAATGGACAAAGAAAGAGCAGTCTTAAATATGAAGACAAGCATGCGATTCGAAAGATGTTAATCGAAACAAAGGACGAACTAGATGGTGAACAAATTGAATTGAAATTTCCCACCTCTGATGGAGAAAGACGTAAAAGTGTGAGGTTTGATGAAAAAGTAACTGTTAGTGAATAGATGAAATTATCTGTAGTCCTTACTCTTTTCGCACTCCAAATGAGTAACACTCTTGTTAAGACAGCAAAAACTCAACTTCGGTCACACATAAAAGCCGAATTGGCCAAGTTAAGTTACCAAGATATCGCTATACAATCAAAAAATGTTTTAAATACCCTTGAAAAATTTGGACCTTTCCAGAGAGCCAAAACAATTGCTATTTTTATGAGCATGCCAACTGAGATTCAAACGCTTCCAATTATCAAAGAATGTTTTCTCTTGGGAAAACAAGTATTTTTACCTCAGTGTATTTACGAGCCTAAACACACACATCGAAAGCATCATCTAAAGATGAGAAGAATGCCACTGTTACAAAAAGTTTTGGAACTTAAACCCCAGGGAAATTACAGACTTCTAGAACCTACAGACGGAGAAGACTTGATGGATTTAGGTGGATTAGATTTGATAATTGTGCCTGGAGTGGCGTTCAATCACGAGGGGAAGCGCTTAGGCCATGGCGTGGGATACTACGATGAGTTTTTAGCTGATTATGTTTCCACCTATTCTCGACCTTATATCGTTGGGATTGGTCTTAAAGAACAATTAGTACAGCAAATACCGGTAGAGCATCATGACTTTACATTAGACAGAGTAATTATTAATGGTGATATAATAAATAAATAAATGAATGGATAAATGACAAAATAAATTAGCTATACTGGTTTACATAATTCTACTCTATTATTCCTACCCAGCAGGTATTAAGCATCCTATCGACACTTACCCACTGATGATACTTGTTAAATAGTATTGTACCATCCCTACCAGCACATTTCATGATTTCATTTGCACCACCTGGGTGAAAGTCCACGTACATTGTAATATTATATACTTTTCCATTTATACATGTCCAACAATCCAGGCGTTTGTTATGACTCTTTAATTCTGTCTTGGTGACCTTAACATATTGTGGAGGAGGAGTTCCAGGGGGAACACCCCGGAGCCTTAGGATATTGCTCTTGTTAGTTGTTAAATGAGCCCAATCTAAAGGAGAATGTCCTGGTTGTAGAATTACCTTCTCTCGGGTTTGTGCGGCAGAACTTTTCTGTGTAAGCCCTACTTTAGGAGGTACTGATAAACTGCTAACTCTCTGGGATGAATTTGGAGCAGGAAAGTTACTCATCATTAGAGTGTTACTGTAAATCTATAAATTGAGAATATATATACGATAAATGACATAATGCGCATCGATCACATGACCATTCAAAAGCGATTAAGGCTTATCTACCCTTTCGTAATACAACATGTAAACACTTGTAGTCTCCACTAAAACAGCAGCTTTAGAAACTTCGCTTATCAAAGAATCGCTTATTCTCCAATAAGGATTTTTTAATAATGAAGGAATCTTTCTCAACTTAACTTTTTCTGTTTCGAGATTATCCAATTTGGATTTTAATTGATGTTCGAAAGAGTCATTTCCAGGTTTAGCTCCTTGGAAGTAGTCTTTGTTAATGTCATGTACAACTAGTTCCGCTGGTGTATTGAGGCCCGAATTCATAACTTCTTGAACTTTTATAGATTCAGGATTTGCCTGGAAGACACTTGGTCTACGGCCCATAATATTGGAAAATTTACGACGGAATGAACCTGGCTCCGGAATATTATCTTCATTCAAACTAAGCATAATGTCAGCCCTATCATCATTTTTACTACTTTTACTATTACTTCTAGATTTACTATCAGTTTCTGTATCAGTAGCATCGGAATCAGAGGCAATAGCATCACTGCCGCTTCTACTTGTCTTATTTGGAGGAAAACCTTCATCAATGGCATCATCAAGTATTTCAGGTGATAATTTAATAATAATTCCTTCCAGATCCTTAACAAATAAAGGTTTCCGTTTATAGCATTCATAGTGTCCCTGAGTGTGTGAACCTTGGTGACGAATCATAGCCTTTAATTTATACTTGTAATTATCATTTTCATTGAATTTAAATGATTTGAACAATTGGTGTAAATTATCACTTTGATCCGTGGTGATAGGTGAATTGTTAAGTGAATCAGGGGCTTGAGATGCCAGTAAATGGTGGATAGTAGCTGTTTCAATAGAGTCGTCATCAGTGTCGTCCGCATCGGCCTCAGCATCAATGTCATCCTCTTCATGATCATCTTCACTGGCATTCAATTTATGGGTTGCCCCAGCCTCAGCTTCAGCATCAGCAGCAGCATCATCAACTTGAACAGCTTCATCTTCCATATCATTAACATCGGTTGTTAAAACATTTGAAATGCCAGGCTTTGCCCCTGCCAATTTAAAGTTTTTCAAATCTTCATGATATTCCTTACCAATGCTAATAGTCAAATGATCCCTAAAGGATACTCTGCATTGATTTCTTACAACATTCACTCCATTAAAACTCGATCTAGATAGATGAAGGCCGAAGATCTTAGGTGGTTTCAATATCAGATTTTTTCTTAACACTGTTGAGGTTACCTTACTGATTTCAACCCCATTTTTAGAATAAGATTTGATATAATTTTCAACATCTGACTTCAAGTCTTCGTTGATGGTAAAATGAGGATCGTCATTATATTCCATCAACTGCTTAATGATTTGCTTTTCTGCTTCAGTATATTTAGATACTATGTCAGGTTTTTGTTGATTTAAATAATTCTCAGTTTGGCAAATAGTTTTAATCCTACATTTCAAACATTGATATTCATCAATAGATTCAGATTCATTTTCATTTAACAAAGTATCAAGGTTAGTGGAGGTGGTTGTTGGAGTGTGGAGGGTTAACATCAAAAATGGGGAAAAATTAGGTTTAGAAACCCCATGACAATTGAGACATTTCATTTGATTGAGAATAAGACCATTAAGAGGAAATTCCGGCAAGTCTATAGATGTAAGACCGGCATATGCCTGTTTGTTATCAGCATCGGAGTCAACTTTTGTAGCTCCGGAAATCCCTGAAGCTGTATTAGTACTCTCTGAAGTAGTCTTGGTCAAATCAAGACCCTTCTCATATCTATCAATTAATATATCAAACTTTTTCCTTACCTTTAAATTTTCATTTTCTAAGGTTTCGTTGATTAATTGAGTTAATTCATGAGCATCGTGTTGACTTCTGCTAATTTTGGCATTGAAAATTTTCTCCAATTCATGAAGGAATGTCCAGACAGAAATAGTCTTACTTGTGAGTTGAGTACTTTGAAGCTTTTTAACAATTCTAGCAAGGGCAAAGTGGAGTGGAATCGAAAATTCCGATTCAAGTTTAGAAAACTTGGGATTATTGTTGTTTGCAGCACTTCCGGCACTTCCTGCACTATCACCATCTGTATTAGTTCCTGGTGGAGTGACATTATTAATATCAACATTATATACTCTGCACCATTCTTCAAATTGCTTGAAATTTACTATAAATTTATTTAAATAATCGGTTAACCCAGGCAATGCCGAGTAAGCTTGAATCGACGTATTGGCAAAACAGTCATTTCTTAAGTTGATAAGCCCTGTAGTGTACTTATCCGGTCTCTTGGTGAACATTTTATTTTGCTTATTGGTTTTATTTGGTATTGATGGAGCTAAGATATAAATGCCTAATACTACCGGAAGGATAAACCAATTTTTGAGCAAGAATTTGAATAAGTTTGGTAAATTAAATAAATTTAATTGTTTTTTCTCTGAAACAACAAATTCCGGGGTGCTATGCAATGGTCTTTTGGTTATTAGATTGTTTAATTGAATAACCAGGTCAATGATAATTCCCATATAATGGAGCGAATTTCGTGAGATTATCGCGGAGATATGATAGTGCGCACGACTGGATAAGCGCGGACCATGTATGGGGACGGATACGGACAAATATCGGGACAAATAATACTTCTGGTGGTATTAAGCGAGACGAAGGTTCCATAACTTTTGAAGTCATTGTATACCAGAGACTGATGCAGTGTCCTATGTAATAAGGGTTCAACTTTTTGTGAATATTAATTATTCCATTGTAACTTACCCGGATCACCTGGTAGGCTTGCTGACAAGATCTTCACTGTATTACTGAACTTCAAAGTTAATGAATATATTAATTACAATTCTTAAAAGCTCTATCAAGCTCGATGTCCTCCTATAACGGGCAAAAGCCTCAACTTTTCTGACACTACTTGCGTATACAAATCGCGATAAAAATTTTCAGGGTGTATTGGCATTGCTCTGTTAAGAATCTTTTGCTGCAGCTCTACCATACTCAACCAGGGTTGTTTTCAGTTCTCGAAGAGTCTTACTAGTTGTGAAGAATAGTTTTAATTTATTTTTGAGTGTAATTATTATAAGAGACTCATTACGAAATGAAGTTCAGTCATTCTTTGCAATTCAATGCTGTCCCTGAATGGTCCTCAAAATATATTGCTTATACGACACTTAAAAAATTAATTTACAGTTTACAACGTGATTCATTGAGGCAGAGTCAAATAGACTTAGAACTGAGTTACCTTATAGATAATGAAGATAATTTTAAAGACCCAGCTATTGTTTTTAAAGCAGCTTTAGATGTTGAGTTGGAAAAGATTACACAATTTTTCGAATTGCAACAGGATTTAATTTTCAAGAATGTCGATGAACTTATCAATGATATTGAACATTTTGAAGATGAATTGGGTAAAGACCAATTTGTTTTACCGAAGCCTAGTCAATCGGGGGAATCCCAAGGTGTTTTACCAAATGATGAAAATCGTACACACAAAGCTATGAATAATTTCGAAACGACTGATCCTGAAACTGAATTTACTCAAGATGAAGACAACCATGAGGATGTACCATTAAGAAAGTCCAAGAGCATTGATGATTACTTGAAATCACCAAAGCTGAATTTATGGGATCTGGAAAATTTACCTCCTCAGTTAGTATTACTATCGGAAAATAGAATCGTTTTAAGAAAAAGAGTCATTGGGTTATTCACTACATTAAGTGAATTGAAATCTTTTATAGAATTGAATTATACTGGGTTTAAAAAGGCATTGAAAAAATTTGATAAATCACTTAATACAAACCTCAAAGATGATTATTTGGACGGTTTGTCGAAGAACTATGTTTTTAAATCATCAACCATGGAAGCGGTTGATGAAAAAATTAATGGCACTATAAAACTTTATCAATTAATTTGTAATCACAGTGATTTTGAGACTGCCAAATCAGAATTGTCAATTCACTTAAGAGAGCACATCGTATGGGAAAGAAATACTGTATGGAGAGATATGATTGGTATGGAAAGAAAAAATTATGCAGCCACAGATGAAAAATTGAATGCAAAACCAGCTTTGAATTTAGAGCTAAACTTGTCATTAAAAAATCCAATTTTTCTTAAAATTTCAGCAATCACAATTATAACAGCGATACTCCTCCAAATACATACATTTGAAGATCCTGTTCAACAAAGATGCTTTGCTATTTTAATTTGCGGTTCCTTATTGTGGGCAACAGAAACTATACCATTGTTTGTTACTTCATTACTTATTCCCTTATTAATTGTGGTTTTCAAAGTATTGAAACATGAAGATGGTTCCACCATGAATGCAAATGAATCATCAAAATATATTTTATCGACTATGTGGAATTCAGTTATATTGTTGCTTTTGGGAGGCTTTACTCTTGCGGCAGCCTTATCAAAATACAACATCGCCAAGTTACTTTCAACGATGATTTTATCAAAGGCAGGTACAAATCCAAGTGTAGTCTTAATCACTATTATGTCCATTGCATTATTTGCGTCAATGTGGGTTTCAAATGTTGCAGCACCTGTGTTATGCTTTTCTTTAATTCAACCACTTTTACGTACCTTACCAAAAGACTCAAAATTCAAAAATGCTCTCATTTTAGGTATTGCATTAGCCTCAAATATTGGTGGCATGGCTTCACCAATTGCATCTCCACAAAACATTATTGCAATAGAGAGTATGCAACCTCAACCTTCATGGGGCCAATGGTTTGTCATTGCCATTCCCATTTGCATAATATGTTTGGTGTTGATTTGGACTTTCTTATTAATTACTTTCAATTACAAAAACACCAAATTAGTTGCTATTAGAATGTCCAATGAAAAATTTACTTTTGTCCAATGGTATATAACTGGTGTTTCAATTCTTACAATTGTCCTTTGGTGTGTAGCATCTAAATTGCAAGGGATATTTGGAGAAATGGGTATAATATCTTTGATACCAATACTTTTATTTTTTGGAGGAGGATTATTAACCACTGAAGATTTCAATAATTACCCCTGGAATATAGTCATTTTGGCTATGGGTGGTACCGCATTAGGTAAAGCAGTTAGTTCATCAGGGCTTTTGTCAACTATTGCAATTAATATTCAACATGAAGTCGAGGACTTCTCCCTTTATGGTGTATCAATTACATTTGGATTGCTTATTTTGATAATGGCAACTTTCGTTTCTCATACTGTTGCCGCCTTAATCACTGTACCATTGGTGGCTGAAATTGGTGCTAACATGCCTGAACCTCATCCAAGATTATTAATTATGATTACTGCATTATTATGTTCATCAGCAATGGGTTTACCAACCTCGGGATTTCCTAATGTTACAGCGATTTGTATGACCGATGAATTTGGAAAACCTTATTTAACGGTAAGTACATTTATAACAAGAGGTGTACCAAGTTCAATTATCAGTTATTTTGTCATTATCACTGTAGGTTTTGCTATTATGAAGCTTATTAATTTTTAAATCAGCTGTTTGGAGTGAAAAATTCGTTAGTGGGGATAAGGTTTCAAGTGATATCGAGAGGCTTTAATAGTATATAGAATAATATATGGAAACTTCAAGACACTGACATAGTAAATTGAAGTTAATAGTATCAAGTGTGCGTCCATTAGGCTAATTACATAGCAGGATATTCCAAGCTTTAGGAATCTTCAAAATTAATTATTTATTAGACTAAAACATCAATCATTACAGTCTTCAACTTTTCGAAGACCTATTACGTGAAAAGAATAAAACCACACAACATTAAAAATTCTCTAGCGAATGGCATATCTGTTTGATCAAACAGCAGTAGGTGTTGTAGTGGCTGGTTCAGCAGCTGTTTCACCTGAAACTCTTGGAGTTTCACCAACCGATTTTTCATGGAAGTGATTGAATCTACCAAAGATATCATCAGTTAAACCTTGCATATTTACGAAAGTTAAAGCACTTGGAATGATACCAAAAGTAAATAAATCCAAAATACCATAGAACACAGCTTCAGAGTCTGGTTGAATCTTGTTACCACCTTCACTTAAACCCCAAGCAACTGGATATAATAACCAAAGCACTAATTGGAAGATGACTAAAATTGTACCAATTCTTTTTGTGTCAGCAGATTTCAAAGATTTGAATAAAGAGTTGGTGACCAATGCCATGACTGACAATAAACCAACAGTACCAAATACATAATAACCCCATTTATAAGTGGATTGAATCAAAATACCAATTAAATAACCCAAAGTGAAAATTTCAATAGATAAGATCTTCGAGATTAAACCGGAAAGCAAATTAAAGATTTTTGACACTAAACCTTCAGTAGTTTCGTATTGCAATTCAATTGAGTTTGTAGCAATTTCAATTGCAAACAATACAAATGGGTAAGCACAGAACCAACCAATATACCTTACATAAAAGACTTGTCTTTCATTAAGATCCTCATCAGTAGTAACATGCCTAAATTCAGTCTTCGTTGAAGTATAACCTAAGTCAGAAGCGTAAGTAAAGTATGTAACAGCCAAAATAGCATTTGTAAATAAGGGAATTGATGTGAGGAATTTCTTAATTGAGTGGTTATCACTTGAGGTGAAGATGAAAACTCCCATATGTACAAATGTTAATAAACCGAATACACAAAATGCAGCCCATAACCAATCAGAACCATGATCTGTAATGTGGATATCAATGTTAGCAGAAGGAGGATTAACTTCAATAGCGTCGTTTCCACGAATAACAATATTAGAAATTGCAACCATTTTTTGCAGCCAAGTATTACTTAATCAAAATTTATTTAAAAAGAAAATAAGATAATCTTAATTGATAAAGAAAGAAATAGGGGTAAAACCAGGCAAATTTATACCCCTATTTCTTAGAAGATGAACAGATTACTAAAGGGTCATTACATAAAATAAAATGAATGATCATAAGCATTGGAGAGTTCGGTAGAGGGTAGTTACGCAAATCCATGTGGTTACGGACACAAAGGAAAAATAAAGCACAAATCGGAAAAGATGGACTAAAACGGATATGTAAGTGGGTAAAATTATAGAGTGACTACTGACACAAAAAAGTAAGATGATTTTTATATTGTGCGGCAACTATGGCTAAACTTACATAAGGATTCACTTGTGCATATACAATAATCAGGTTGATATCCCTGCTTTAAAACTAATATCAGCCAATTGCAACCGGCTGGCCCTGTTTTAATCTATTGATTACCTCATCATTAATATCCCCTGAAGCTCCACAAATGGAACATTTCAATCTTTTAGTGAAATAAAAAGGAATGATAGGTATGAAAAACAACGTGAACCAATTAATAGTCCTCATAGCATGTGCTGATTGATTATGGCAATTAGAACAATAGCATGCCACATTTCCAATGCCATCCAACTGTTTGTTGGATTCTTTAACTAAAAGCATGTTAGTCGAACATTCTAGACAATCACGTTACCGATGTATTTCCGATCGGGTGACAACTTATTTTCCCCTTCAACCCCCTACATTCTTCTCAATTGATATTTCATTCTAGACTGTATTGCATCTTAATAACATGGTTAAATTCTTTAATACATACATCCAAATAAGAAAAACATGAAATCCATGATTGCTAAATTGTGCGATTTTTATTACTTCCTTTGAAATTTGCACTGCCATTGCCTAGACATTTTTTGACCTTAAGGTTGAATCGTCAAATAATCTTGGTAGTGTATATCTAAAGAATAACAATTCAGGATTTTTTTGGCATTCAATGGCATTTTGTTCATAAAACATGGATGTGGCTTAAATCATTTTGCTCGTTTGTGAACATTTAGATAGAAATAGAATTTGGTGGTATGTTTGGCCACAATAAGACCACATCATTTCCATTTACCCTAATTATGTATCTTATGAAACGATTTATTTATATTAGTTATGTGACCAACTTTCAGGCTGCATATTTTGAAACTGAAACTATTATGTGTTAATGAATAACTAACATAATAGAGATACGCGTATATGGCTGATTTATACGAGCTTTTGTTGTTGTGTATTTCATGCCTTAAACAATCATAAAACGATCAGACTTTCAGATTTGACTGACACTACATTACTTTAATTAAGCAATGGGACTTCTAAGCTGACTTCATTGGAAACCATATTCGTTTCTTCCCCACGATATTTCCTTAGAAACAGAAAGATAAGCATTTTTTGTAAGAAATTCCGCAGAAAGCCGCCTTCCTTGTATAATCGATAAGCCCATGCTTCGAAGCGAGCCTATGAATAAGCTAGCCAAAAGTAATATATCTATCTTCAAAGCCTTCCTCTATTCATATTCTTCAAAAGATTATTTAGCAAGTTAAGACTCAAAGGGGGAGAAGGCGAATATGCGACATCATAAGATGTATGATCTTAAACAACACTATATGAATAAAAAAATATGAATTAAAACAGCATGCCTAGCGGCTTATTTTTTATTCATTTAGATGCCAACAATGGTTTTGAATAAAACACGCTACAGTTCATATCTAGAGACGCGCTATATACTTGGATCAAGATAGATCAACGGAGTTAAGTCTATCAACATTTTTCATGTAATGGGCAGTTTCCCCTTCCTTTTGAAATCAGACTACCATTTAAATCTATTTGCTATTTTCCAGTACTTTCCATAAGCGAAAGGGCTAAAAACAATCCTGTTCTTACCTTCGCTCAAGGTACATCAGTTTCAATACCTCAGATAGGGGAAAAAAAATCTCAACACACACGTATGGCAGATAGACTGTTAATTAATCAAATACTTGCACTTTCCAAGACCCAACAATTCTATTGGTTCTTGGGCCATTTACTAAGTATCATATTTTTCATCTTGCAATTTTTTGAATCATTTACTTCAGGCATCAAGTTTTATAGATTAGGTTTAATTAGTATCATTTTTACTTATATAATTGTTATAAAACAAATTCATTTTAAATCTAAGCTGACAATAAAGAATCTTGGATTAAAAACTTTACTTAAAGATGAAAACTTCCAATATCTTTTCTTATCTGTTTGGTTTTATGTTGTAAGTTTCATTATAGGAAAGGTGAACGGTAGTATTTACAGTTTTAATATCTATCTGATCTTTCATATCCTTACATATTTCCAAAACAATATTTTACATTTCATTCCTATTAATATTAATACAGAAACATCAATCAATCAACAAATTAATAAATTTCAGGTAGGTTCTAATCAAATAGCACTACTGATTGCTGCCAACTCTGAAATTTTCATCATTCTTAATTTGGTGTTAACATTGCCAATGTTATTATTAAGATTAAGATTATTTAGAGCTATTGTTACTTCATTATCTATTGCGGTAGTTGTTGTATTTATAAAGTTGAGGTATATGAATAATTCATTCACTAATAATATCATAAAGCAATATGATTATAAGATAACTGGCTATTTATCTAATCCCCAGTTAGCCCAATTTTCCCATTATTACCTGGGATTCAAGCATCAAATAGTTTCTTTGTTGGCACCTTTGGATGTTATTAATGAAAAGAAGGTTGAAAAGAAGAAACAGTAGAGGTTGTCTACCAAGTCAAGTATTCGAGTGGATGTGTGTTTAACTTAAAAGTTTGTAAAGAATTCGCTATCTAACTAAATTATATTTATATTATTCATAATTTTTGTAGTGTATAGAGTGTATTAATGTTTAGTGTATTAAATGAATTTATTCAATATTCTAACCTGAATTTGACTTTTGGTCAGGGTAACTATCGCAGAAACTGTGGATCGTATCTTTAGTACTACACCAAACTCCATTCACAGCAACAAGCAATATGGCATCCAATAGTCAAAAGAAAATTGCCACCAATAACATAAGTATATTGAAGAACTTACATTACCTGTCACTTGCTGTTATATTGAGTACTTTCATAATTATATATGTATTTAAAAGACCATCACATTGGTTGATTTACTTATTCTTCCAAGCTCCCCTTGTTATATGTGAATATGTTCTTGAATCTTCAGGAAGACCTGTTTACCAATATGATGCAGTAGGTGGATACCAAAAGCTTATTAAGAGTGGCCAGGATTTGAATCAATCAGGGTTAACTGAATATTTATTTGACGTGATTTATTTTAATTGGATTTTAGATATTTTGGTTGTTATTTTTGGCAGTAATAAAATTTTCCTCTCGTGGTTATTGATTCCTGCCTTCTTGTTTTACAAGTTCAGTGGGTTGATTTTACCATACATTTTGCCCAAAAGATCCCAGCAAACACAAGAAGCTCAACAACCACAAGAAAAGAGCAAGAGACAACAAAAGCTCGAAAAGAATCCTAGAAAGGTTAGAGTTAGATAGTCATAGTCATTCACTATTATTTATGTAGTAGTATTTTATTATTGAAACAAATAAGATTACAACTAGAAATCAAATAGGAGTAAATATTTTATATATTAAATTGTAAAAAAACGGCTCACCTCGCTCTCTTACTTTCAATTTAATTATCAGTGAAAACTGCGAAATGTTAAGAACCATGAAGATCATAAATTCAACAGTAAATGGCCCCATGGAAACTCGAATCATCGAGAAACTTAAGTCTTTAAATCCCCAATATCTTAAATTTTCAAATGATTCATCTAAACATTCCCATCATCGTGGTATGGATGGTGCCTCAAATACATTAGAAAGTCATTTTCGAATTGAAATTGTTAGTGATCAATTCAATGGTTTAGGTATGGCCAATAGACACAGAAGTGTTTTCAAATTATTAGATGATGAGTTTAAAGTACATGGATTACATTCATTAGTTTTAAAGACCAAAACTGGAGAAGAATATGAAAAGAGTGCTACTAACTAATGAATTTGGTTTGAGATGGCCCCAGAATTTGTTTAACAATTCAGTACATGGGGCCTTGAAGGGTCACTTTGAAGGTAGAATTACGCCTGCTATACTCATAGATATCGGTAGCTTATACAAACCTAATTCATATGTGTAAATATTATTCAACTGAAAAGTTTAAAGTGAAAAATTTAAAACAATATACATGTACTATATATCTAATTATTTCTTTACAGGTGTGTAGTGTAGGTATTTGATTATGCCTCCTGAGCACTGGCATTCTTAGCAACTAATTCAACGATTCTTCTAATAACAGGTAATGTTAACCAAGCAGGTACATAAGCTTCAACCCTGGAGAAAGGTCTTAAACTTACAGTTCTAAACGGATCATTAAAATAACCATCAGTTGAAACCAATTCAAATAAATCTTGATTATTATCTAATTTAACTCTATCAGCAACTGCTTGTAAAACTTCTGGACTAATAGGAGTTTCATAATCAGCTACATAATACTGACTGATTAATTTTTGAATTTGGGAAGGTTTTAAAGCATAACAAATTTCATATATAATTTCAATATCTTCAGGGGTATTTTTCTTAATTTGCAATAATTTAGCAGCTTGGAATAAATGACATAAATATCCACTAGCTTCTTGGATCTCATGACCTTTACACCATTCTTCTAACCTGGTAACGTTATAGTTTAATTGTAAACCACGCTTCCAACTGAGGAAATTTCTTCTCATAATTAAATCATTGAAACATAAAGCATCAATGAATCTAAGCAATTCAATGATAACTTCATTTATAACTTCATGTTCGATGAAATATGATTTCATTGACCAATAAACTGAATTGAAGAATGATAAAATATCATCCATCTTATATTGGGTAGTTGGGGCAAATACCTTTGCTAAAAATGGTGAGTTTTCTGGAGCCATATATCCTGGTAATGATTGAGATAATATAACTGCACTGATGGCTTTTCTTTCTAAATCTTTTTCCATCTTCTTCATCCACATATTATAAATATTATAAGATAAACTTTCAAAATCTTCTTTAACAACCGCAAGTAATTTCAAATATTCATCAAATTCTTCTTCACTCATCTCATAACTAAGAGTATCATTAGATAAAATAGTTTGTTGAGCATATGAAACAAATGAATATAATTCATGAGTATTGGATAACCAGAAAGATCCATGAGGTATAACATCATCAGGTTTTAATCCGGAGACAATAACTTGGATAGTAGCTAAAACTTCACCTAAGAATTCTTCAGATTCTTTGGTTAAACCTAATCTCCACATGTCACTAAGTATTATGATAATTATTCTAGATGGGAATAAAATTTCTTTACGAGTAAAGTCGGAAGCAACACCAGCTGGAGGAATCTTTAAATTCTTTAATAATCCTTCAACTACTTCACGATGTAATTGTCTTGAATTTCTTAATAATCTAAAAAGTTCATCATTAATACTATCGATATCTGGCATTTCATCATTAGAAACCGCAATAACTGAAACTGGTCTTTCAGCTCCAATTCCAATACCAGCACCAATACCAGCACCGATACCAGCACCTACAACTCCACCAACACCAGCAGCTCCCATAGAATGACGTTTACTTCTAGTTTTTGGTACTTTACCATTCAAACTACTCAATTCTCCTTTCAATTGTTCAATGTGGTTCTTCAAATCAACTTCAACAGTATCACGTTTAAGTAATTCATCTTTAACCAGTTTCAAGTCTTTAAGATGTTGTGCAACTTGTTGCTTCAAGCTATTTTGTTCTTTGGTCAATTCTTCAATTCTAGTTTCAGCTGATTGGTATTCATTCTTGATAATAGTCAATTCTTTATTGAGTGATTCAATCTCAGCTTGATGTTGACTATCTTGATTATCAAATTTATTTTGAAATTCCAATTCCTTAGTTTTCAAACTTTCATGTGCTTGATTTGATTGACCTAATAAATTTTTTAAACCTGTAATTTCTTCTAAAAGTTTCTTATTTTCTTGAATTTTAGAGGTTAAAGCTTGTGTTAATTCAATAACTTTATTTTCTAATTTATAAGAAACCTCTTTAAAGTGATTAACAGATTTAGCTTCAACTTTTAATTTACCTAATTCTTGAGTGGCTAATTTTCTCCTTATCAATGATTGGATAACAACTGCCGATTTCTTTTGTTTCAAGAAATCTCTTCTATTTTGTAAACCTCTCCATGATTTTTGTAATACAACCGCTGATTTTTCAGTCTTCAATCCTAACATAGACTTTCTGGCTTGATAACCTCTCCAATTCTTTTGTAAAGTGATGATAGAATTAACAGTATCATTAACCATTTTCCTTGCCAAGTAACTTCTGATTAAAGTTTGTATTAAAATGGCACCCGTTGTCTTACGTTCATTTTCAGCATGAACTCTAGCCAAATGACCCTTAAGTAAGCTTTGTAATTGTTTATGACTTTCAATGGTTTGTTTATATGATTTCTGTACAATATACCTCCTGATATTTTTCTGAATCAAGGTTGCACTTGCATGTAATTTATCACTTCTTAATTTTTCAAAGAAGGCCAACATACCAGCTTTGAAGAAAATCTTGGTATTACCCAATTGGTATTTAGCCTTATCGGAAAGGTTATTGCTCAAAATTTGATCACATAATTGATTAATTTCTTTACTATTTTCAGCTGAGTTATTATTCATAACTTGTATCCATTCTTTGGAAGAAACTAAAATATGATATCTATCAGCAAATTCAAGATAAGTCCATCTAGTAGGGAACCCAGCACATGAAATTCTAATAGTCTCTAAAACACCACAAGCTCTTAATTGGTTTAGTACCATAAGGTCATCAAATTCCCATGGTTTTTTCAATTCATTTGGCTTAATACAACGAATATAATGAACATTGGTTGAATTAATAGTTTTCATCAATTCAATAAGAGAATTTTTGAAGATTGAACCAAGGGTTGGTTTTTTGGATGCTATTCCAACTTTTTTAGCATTGGCAGGAGCAGGAGCAACAGCAACTGTAGCAAGAACATCGTTTAAAAGCTCATTAGTGGAGTTTGACAAAACTTCCAAGTGACCTTCACCAACAGTATCTCTGTTCTTTTCAATGAAGCCTTCAATATCATAACTAACATCTAAAGCATAATGAGCAACAATGAATTTCAGTTGACCGAATCTAGGTTTCTTGAATACTTTATCATCTTTCAAGTTTTGATACATTTTTTCAATTAATGATTGATCACTACCACTTGGTAATCTTGACTCTTCATCTAATAAACTTAAAATACCCAATTTATTTTCAATTAAATTAATACAAGGTTGATTATCACTGAAATCAATAAAGTTCCATTCAATTTCTTCTTTAATATATTCTTCTTGCTCTAATTTGAAAACATGTTGATTAAATTCTTGTTGTAACTTTTCATTAGCGTAGTTAATACAGAATTGTTCGAAACTATTTTTTTCAAAATGTTCGAAACCATAAATATCCAAAACACCAATGAATGAAGCAATTTCGGTGGCAACATCTTCAGGACATAAATCATTGTTTATATAACTTACCAACCAATCAAATAATGCAGAATAAATATATTTGGCAAAAGAATCTCTAGCAACTAATGCTTGCTTATAATTCAAATTACTGGTAATTTTTTCGGATCTGGTAGTGATTTGTTTCTTCACACACCATTTACTGAAATTATAAGCATCAATTCCGAGTAAATCACAAGCTTTGATTAAATTAGGTTCATCAGCAGATAAATGAGCATCATTACGAGATGGAGCTATTTCAATATTCCCAATATGTAATAAAGCAGCCAAAATTTTGTAAATTTCAAACTGTTTACCTTCATCTATACCAATTAAAGCTAAAGCATCTTTAGTAATTTGAAATTCTTTGGCATCATCAGTACCTTCAATTATAGAAGCATCACCTTGACTGGTATAATTATAATCATCAGCATTAGTTAAATTTAATTTCAATTTATCTCCATCATTTAACCCTGTTAATAATTGATAGAAAATATGATAATTTCTTTCATTTTTTGGTTGGAATACTAATCTTGATCTTTCTAAAAGATAAGTTCTAATTCTAGCCCCAATAATGGAAGTTTTTGAATTGAAAAGAATTTCTAAATATTTACCGAATCTTGAAGAATTATCATTTCTGGTGGTTTTAGCATTACCAAAAGCTTCCATAATTGGATTGGTGGCTAAAATTTGTTTTTCAACTTCACTCATATCATGAACACCTTCATTAGTACTATCACTACTATCACCAACACTGGCAAAATATCTCATAATATATTTTGCACTTACAGTCTTACCAGCACCAGATTCACCCAGCACAACTATAGTTTGGTTTTTACCATCCATCTTCATATATTTGTAAGCTTCTTCAGCAATAGCGAACAAATGAGGATCTAATTCACCTCTTCTTTTACCACTATATGCTTGAATTATATCTTGACTATAAAGTTGATCTACTTTCTGGAAAGGATTAGTAGCAATAAGCACAATCCCTGAATATGTATAAATATTTAACTGACTATATCTCAATTTGATAGCATGCAACACAGCAGGTTCATTTAAGTATGATAAACTTGTTAAATCTTCACTGGCTTCAAGAATCGGAGGATTTCTTAAAGGGAATCCTTCATTTTCTTCCTCTAGATTAGCCAGTTCTACTTTGAAGACGGCATTATCATCAGTCTCTAATTCAAGAACGTGTTTATTACCTTCCCGCTTAGAAGACTTGACAGTGGTACCGATCCACCCAATCTTTTCATCCGGGTACCAACATCTAGTACCCACTGAATATACAGATACCATTATGTGTCGTTTTTGTGAATGTTGATTTTTGATCCGTCGCGTAAACGCGCCTGTACACGACTTGTGAATTTTTCATTGAGTTTTTCTCATTTTATACCAAAACGTAAATGCGAAGAGTAAGTGTCGTTTCAGAAAAGAAGGCTTGGTTTACGAGTTTAAGATGCGTCTAGGCTAAGATTTAGGCTCAGACACGTCGTAAGGGGAGATTTTGAATCCTTTATTAATAGTTAAGTAGATATGATATTATTCCTAACAAGAGTAATTAAATCAAAACATAAATATCTATTGTCTAAATTTTAATAATCATTGATTATAATTTAAACTTTGGCAAATCTAATTCCCTATAAACCCCAGAAAATAATTTATCCTCAGGTACTACACCCCACCTTCTCTCAATAAATTCATAACCTAATTGGTTGATATTGGTTACACCCATAAGTCTCATATTCATGATCATTTCATCTTTTAAAATTTGAATAGCTTTATAGACTCCATCATCTCCATAGGTTGACATAGCATAAAGAAATGGTCTACCAATACCAACACCCTTAGCTCCTAAACAAATAGCTTTTAAAATATCAGTGGCTCTACGTACACCACCATCAATATATACTTCAAAATCACCTAAGGTACGATCAGCTTGACGTAAATATGTAGTCAATTCATAAAGCACATCAATAGGAGCTTTAGAAAATTCTAATTGTCTTCCTCCATGATTACTAAGAACAATTCCTTGTACACCATAATCCATTGCTTTTAAACTATCTTCAACAGTTTGTACACCTTTTAAAATAATTGGCAAAGATGTAACTTTTTTAAACCATTCAAGATCATTCCAATTTAACGAAGTATCGATAAAACTACTTATAGCTCTTGCTGCACCTTGACTACGATCAGCATCTTCTCCATCACCTTGAACATGACTTAAATCTTCGAAATTCTTCAGTCTCATATCCTTTTCACGTCTCCCTAATTGTGGAGCATCAACTGTAATAAAAATTCCTTTTATACCACGATTTTCGGCATGTTCTAAAATTTTTTTAACAATTTCCCTATCGGAGTTAACATATAATTGTAACCATTGAGTTTGGGAATCAATGGCTTCATCGACAATTTCATCAAATGAACATGATGCTAAAGTTGGAATCATTTGAATTATGTTCTGTTTGGCAGCTGATCTAGTTAATACTTTCTCTCCATCTGGATGTCCTAATTTACCTAAAGCAGTGGCAGTTATATAGAATGGTGCATCAACTTTTGTACCCAACATTGTCGTACTTGTATCAATGTTAGTTACATCAACAAGAATCTTAGGTTTGAAGTAATATTGATGATAACTTAAATGATTTTGTCTAAGAGTTATTTCATCATCACATCCAGATGAATAATATGCCCATGCTACTTTCTCCATAGTTTTGCTAGCAACAAATTCAAAATCATTTAAATTATAAATTTGGCTTAATTCAGGTTTATGTTTCGAATTAACTTTACGTTGCTTATCTTCTTCATCATCATCTTCATCATCATCATCATCTTCGTCATCAACTTCAACTGCACCAACTTCAGTTGCTTGGGATGATAAATAAGCAGGAACCGGGAAATTCCTTACTTTCTTATCTTCCTGTTCATCATATTCAACATCAAATTCATCCACTTCATCCGAATCCTTATTGTCCTCCGGTTCTTTTGTATCCTGAGGTGGTTGGCCACTCAAAGGCTTATCTTTGCTGCTTACGCCGCCTGAAGTCTTAAGTTTAGGATCTTTGTCCTTGATCTCCTGTTTAATCTTTTTAGTCTTGCTAGGAATGGTACTAACATCCAAATCACCTAAATGATAATCTTTACTTAAATATTTAGTTAAAGTATCACCAGGGTGAATAGGATCAAATGCTTTAGTAGCATCTTTACCAGCATACTTTAAAATAATACCAGAACCTCCTGGGTGCTCATTTAAAAAGTCAGTAACATTATATACTTTATTATGAATAATTACCCAACAATCTTTCTTATTATTATGCTTACTAACCTCTTGATATGAAAGCATTGAATAGGAGTCTCAACAAAATGATATGAGATAAGCGCAATGTGGAGACGATATGGGGAAATACCATTGCGCCATGAGAAAAGTCGAGGGTTCGAATCTGATGTAGTATATCTAAGACATATACGACACATTAACAATGGAAGTAACGGGGGGTTTAGATTAATTAAAATTTTGATGGAATTGTTTTAAATTTTGAATAAATTCTTAACTTAATAAATAATTAACCCTTGAATATTTCTTTTGGTCTACCAGTTCAGCTCTAGACCCACTAATCCGAATTTTCCCATTTAAGTTACGACATTAAAAATTTTCATTCTCAAAAATTTAAAATTTCTGTCAAACCTTTATTAAATACCTCAAGTTAAAACCTTTTAGTTTCAACTAAATAATTGTTATTTGAAGAGGTTTGGGATATTGCATCTCATATTTGCCTTTCAGGTGAGTTGTGCGTTTTTGTTTAATAAATTTTGGTAAGTTTTCGGTAATTATTGCTTGTATTAGTTGGCTTTAAAAAAGTTGTGATCAACAGATATTTGTATCAATTACGTTTTATTAGATATGGTACTTATTGATGGGGTTAAATATGCTTGTGAACGTTGTATTAGGGGCCATAGAGTCACTACATGTACTCATACGGATCAACCTTTGACTATGATTAAACCAAAGGGTAGACCTTCTACTCAGTGCCAACATTGTAAAGATCAAAGAAAGTATAAGAATTTACATATAAATTGTGCTTGTAAGAAAAAAGGTGCAATTGGTCATGTACCTGGATGTGCTAATGGTGCATGTACATGTTATCAGCATCATAAATTGAAACATAAGGCAATGGCCACTTCAAATAGTGTAACTTCTGATACGGAAAAAGTTGGAAATGGTGAAACTAATGGAATGATAATGAATTCTATTAATCCTCTTAATGATTACATGCTAGATAATACTTTATTGCCTTTTAAGCAATATTCAGATGATTCTTTACCCAAAGAGGAGTTAGATTCTGGTCATGAGTTAGGATCAGGTCAAGAATTTGGTTCTGGACAAGAAGTAGATTTAGAGAATGAAAAACCTTTAAAACCAGAAGATTTAACTTGGTTATCTAATCCGGATTTAAATAATTATGGATTTTTCTCTAATCGTGAACTTGCTGAATTAAATGGTACGATAAAGGATGAAAGTGATAAATCAGAATTTGAATCTGGCCAAGAACCTAATGAATTGGTTAATGAATCAACATTCCCATTATTCTCATTAATTGGAAGTCTGTCATTTGAGACCAATGAATCAATGCCTTTGACCCAATTACCCAAGACTTCAGTTAGTAGAACGGGGAGTGTAAATGGTAGTATGCTGAATTTTAATAATAGACCAAATAGACCAGGAAGTGTACTATCACTTAATTCAAATGCTTCATCAGTTGATCATTCAGCCTTTCCACCTCAAATTAGTAAAAGTAATAGTACTACTAATTTGAAAGCTTCTAATATAAAGACACCAGTTGCCAAACATGGGAAAATTAATGGTATAAGTGAAAGTAATGAGATGTATATTGGAGATGAAGAAATTGAGAATTTTTTGACCAAGGGTCAATTTGGCTTGTCACCAGGGCAATTTAGTTGATGAGTGAGCTTAAGTATTAACTTGGCCAGTATGTAGAATACACGGGGAAGTAAGTATAACAGATAATACCCCTATACTATCGTTGTAGGAATATGTGATATAAGGTGTAGAAAAAGCATGTGATTGTATAATATAAAAGTAAATAATAAATACAGATAGGAGAGTGTATATTTTACCTCTTTAGTTACTTATTATTTCAGTTGCCTACTCTTTTAGTTGCCTATTCTTTAAGCTGTATTCCATTGATAAGCTTGTATGAGATAAGAACCCCAAACGGTGGTATGAAGTTGGAGTGATCTCCAATTATTAACTCTATTAACTCCTCAAGATTTGCTAAGCATGGTATTTATATACTTATTTGTTATTATAGTTGTTGAAGAACCTTGAAATTGGTAATTTTGGTTAAGTTGTTCCTCGCTTGTTTTAGACATTGACTACTTAGATCTGTAAATTATTTAACCTTGCTATATTGGAGTTCAAAGTATCATCAAATTTACCCAAATTTGCATTATTAAGGAAAATTCTGAATTTTTCATCAGATATTTCATCTATTGGTTTATTTTCAAAGATTTTTAATTTAAGAAGTCGTATTAAATATTCCAAAATTGATAAATCTGTTGATATTTCTTCTTTTTGAATTTCTTCTTTTTGTTTGACATTACCCTTTTCATCATCATTAGCATCTTCATATTGTTCATCATCTTTTTCTTCGTCATCATCTTTTCCTTCTTCATCGTCTTCACTATCTTGATCACCCTCTTCATCTTCACTATCTTCAACTTCCTCATAACTCCCAAACCCTAAATATTCATTTTCCACTTTTAATATAAGAACAGGTAAACTACTCTCTAACTTCAAAAGCTTCCCTGAACCCGTAAAGAAAAGTTTACCTATATCATTAATATCTATAATTTTCACTCTGGGTTCTCCTTCATGATACCTCCCATCATCAAAATCTTCAATGATTTCTATTTTATATCCGTTAGATTTCTTAATTTGAACTTTGCTTCTTGCAAACTCTTCCTTCCATGAAATACAATCAAGATCTTTCTCCAGACGAGTTGGATTATAAAAAACTGAATAATAAGTTAAACTGAAAATTGGGCCTACCTTTGAAGTTTCATACTTTATATAATCTGATACTTTAATAAGTCTATTATAACTAACCGATTTATTTAAATTCTGAATATTGACTCCACTAGTAATAAGACTAAGATTAATTAATGGCACAGTTTCATCAATTTCTTCAATTAATTTTGCCATTAATTTCTCTACTTTCGTTATAACATCTTTATTCTTTGCTTTACCCAATTGGTCTATCAACGATTCCATATCCAGATCAAATGTCGTGAACAGTTCTTCTAAATCATTTATAAGTGCAATCGTAGGCCCTAAAGATGTAGTACCTTGAACTGCTACAAGTCGAATTAACTCAATAGCTGATGATATTACCAGGATCTTAGTGGCAATTTTACTTCTGGTTCTTGTTATTGATTCCACATTTTCAGGTAATTGATCAAGGAGCTTAGTTATAGTTTTGATAGCATACCCTGAAGCAATTGAAATCCCCGATTTTATAGCAAACGATACAGCTTGATTACTTGCCTTTATGAGGATTTCATCCATATCACACAATTATGAATTAGACGATGATATGTATTTTCTCACTGATCAGACACTAGCTTATCAAGTCACCTGCTCAGCTCTATATACTCGCACTAACAAAATTGTACGCGTTGTTTACATGGAACCTCCTAAGAAGAAACTAGCCAGAAAGCTCCTTACAGAATACACTACACCCCTTGGATCTGGTGCAGGAGTTGCTAAGAAAAATAGACCCAATCCAATTACTGATGATGAGCAACGTCTTATCAAACCTTTTAAAATTCCCTTTAAAGCAAGAGATTCTAAACTAAGACACCAGAAACAGGTGGATTATAGTGTCCTTGGGGAAGATAATAAGGAAAACTATGAAGGACGTAAAACTAAAGGAGCTTTAAATCCTCGTAGATTAGTTGAAGAGGAAATAAAACCATTTACTGTGCCTTTGAAAGATAAATCTCAAATAACTAATACACCACCTCCACCTTTAGGAACTAAACCACGTGTAGTTGTACCGCCTAGACCTTTACATGACCCATTAAGTGAATTTGCCATTGTATTATATGATCCTACAGTAGATCAATTCGAAGATAAAGAAATAGAACTCATAAATACTCAAGATGCTAAACAAGAACAACAAGAGAAAGAAGAAGAAAAAGAAGTTCAAAACCCTAAGAAAAGAGTACACAAAAGTTTAGCGGAAATTCTAGGTATCAGTATTGATAAAGATACAAAGTATCCTGATGTACCGGTAGTTATAGACCCTAAACTAGCGAAAATCTTAAGACCGCATCAAGTTGAAGGTGTAAAGTTTTTATATAGATGTACTTCAGGATTGATGGACTCGCGAGCTAAAGGATGTATAATGGCAGATGAAATGGGGCTCGGGAAAACCCTTCAATGTTTAACCCTTATGTGGACACTTCTTAAACAAAGTCCAAGAGGTCGCAAGACTATAAACAAATGTATCATCGTATGTCCATCAAGTTTAGTAAGAAATTGGGCTAATGAAATAGTTAAATGGCTTGGAGAAGGAGTTTTAACACCTTTAGCTATTGATGGGAAATCAGTTAAAAATTCAGAAATTGCCCATCATTTATCACAATGGAGTGTGGCCAGTGGTCGTAATATTGTAAGACCAGTATTAATTATATCGTATGAAACTTTAAGACGTCATGTTGATAAATTAAGAGGTACAGAAGTTGGGCTTATGTTAGCGGATGAAGGTCATAGATTGAAAAATGGAGATTCTTTAACATTCACCGCATTGAATGAATTGAATTGTGAAAGAAGAGTTATTCTTTCTGGTACACCTATACAAAATGATTTATCAGAATATTTCTCGTTACTTAATTTTGCCAATCCTGGATATTTGGGGACGAGAAATGAATTTAAACGTAATTTTGAAAACTGTATATTAAGAGGTCGTGATGCTGATGCAACTGATGATGAGATCAAAAAGGGTGATGAAAAATTAGGTGAGTTATCTACACTTGTATCTAAATTCATTATAAGGCGTACAAATGATATTTTATCTAAATATTTACCAATAAAATATGAACATGTGATATTTGTCAACTTATCACCATTACAAAGAAGTTTATATAATCTTTTCATTACATCACCGGAAATAAAGAAGTTACTTAAAGGTAGCGGGCTGCAACCTTTGAAAGCTATTGGTATGCTTAAGAAGTTATGTAACCACCCTGAATTACTTAATTTACCTGAGGATCTTGAAGGGTCTGAAGAATTATTACCTGATGATTATCAACAACAAGGAAGAAATAGAGAGATTCAGACATGGTTAAGTGGGAAATTTTCAATTCTAGAAAGATTTCTCTATACTATTCATAAAGAAACTAATGATAAGATTGTACTTATTTCTAACTATACCCAAACACTTGACATTATTGAAAAAATGTGTAGAAACAAGAAATATGGATGTTTTAGATTGGATGGGACTTTAAGTATTAACAAACGTCAAAAATTGGTTGATAAGTTTAATGATCCTGAAGGTAAAGAGTTTATATTCTTATTATCATCTAAAGCAGGTGGTTGTGGTATTAATTTAATAGGAGCTAATAGACTTATTCTTATAGATCCAGATTGGAACCCTGCTAGTGATCAACAAGCATTGGCAAGAGTTTGGAGAGATGGACAGAAGAAAGATTGTTTTATTTATAGGTTCATATCTACTGGGTCCATTGAAGAGAAGATATTCCAAAGACAATCAATGAAATTATCATTAAGTAGTTGTGTTGTAGATGAAAAGGAGGATGTAGAAAGATTATTTAGTGCTGACAATTTAAGGCAATTGTTTCAATTCCAACCAGGAACAAACTGTGATACCCATGATACCTATAATTGTAAAAGATGTGTCAAGGGTAAACAAGAAACAAAAGCACCAGCTATGTTATATGGAGATCCTACAACCTGGAATCATTTACAACATAGTTTTTTGAAGAATAATGGAGACTTATTATTAAGGAATGAACTGGAATTTAATGATATTAGTTATATGTTTCAGTATGTAAGTCATTAATGTGTAAAGTAAATAGAGGGTTATATGTTTCAGTAATCATTAATGTGTAAAGTAAATAGAGGGTTATAAGGTTCAATCAACAATGTATATAAATAAATACTAATCAAATTCAAATCCTGATGCTTTCCCTTTGACCACTCCAATAACACAATCAGGGGCGTACCTTTTAACAACACTATCATCATGTAACATTTCAAAGTTTTCTGTAGCATCTTTACCAGCAAAATTCAAAATCGATTGAATACCACCTGGGTGTGTAGGCATGAATTTAGTTAAATCAAGAACGGTGTTTTTAACTATAACCCAACAATCTTCTTTTGTATTATGTTTAGCTACATCTTCTGGACTGAATTCTTTAGTAGGAGGTTTAAAGGTTTTTTGGGAAGATGACGAGGATGATGATGACTTTGATTCATTTGAAGTTGGTTTTGTGTTAGCATTAGTGATAGGTGTTTGTGTTTGTGATGGATTTCCTGAATTAGAAGAATTTCCTGAATCAGAAGAATTTCCACCTTTTTGACCATACTCTAAAATAATTCTTTCATTTTCGGGATCAATATGTAAATGAATTTGTTTTAACCTTGCTAAACTATTATTAGGTTCCTTAACATCATTAGAAGCCCTAGAAAGGCTACGTAAAAGATAACTAGTTGCTTGATCACCTGCTAATTTCCCATAGACAACACATGCTAATAAACTACTACCACCAAGCCTATTATGTCCATGGACACCACCAGCTAATTCCCCACATGCATATAATCCTCCGAAAGGAGTCTCATCTTGTTTCAACACTTGCAGCTTATCATTGATTTTAACACCTCCCATAGTGAAATGAAGAACTCTAGTGACAAAACTAACATGATAAGTATCATTTGCGTTGAATTTAACTGGTAAATTAGGGAAATATTGTTTGCCGAACTTATCAGGTTTCCCGGATTCTCCAATCTTTGTATAGTCATTGAATTGATCAATTAAAACCTGTTGATCAATTCCTAAATCTTGAACTAGTTGTTGACCCAGAATACTTCTCATCAAGTTTCTTTGTTCATAATGTTTAACATGGAATTCTAACTTCAGAGCTGCCAGTTCATTCAAGATTAATCTGATTGGACCTTGACCTAATTTTAATTGTTTCTCCATTTCACCAGAAACATAATCTCTTGTGCCTAATTCATTAACAAACCTTTCCCCTTTATTATTAACCATAATACCTCCTTCTCCACGTAATGCTTCAGCTCCTAAGAAAAGGTATCTTGGTGTAGACACTTGATTTATTGTATCAGTATCATCATATGGAATTAACCCTGTAGGATGAACTTGGACCTTTTCTAAATCAATTCCAACCCCTTGATTTTTAAGGATGATTTTTTGTCCATCTCCAGTAGCATGCGTTCCATTAGTACTAGGTAAATTATAAATATCGGGTCTATATTTCCTCAATAGGGAATTTTTAGTAAAGTCCGCAGCATAACCTCCAGTAGCCATAATTACAGGTCCACGAAGTTCTCCTTTCTCCTTAGTTTGAAGATCTTTCCATTTAACTCCTACACAATTCCCATCTTCGATAATGACATCAATAACTTGAGTATTCTTCATAATTGTAACACCTTCTTCACGCTCACTCAAATCTTCAAGTCTCTCCATTAACCTATAGGTAATTGCCATTCCTGGAAATTTTGAGTCATGACCTCTATGAGTTCTTGGTTGGGAATGCCCTCCTAAACGTGAAACAACACTTAAATCTAAATCAAACACTTCTTGTAACCAATGGATCGCTTCTGCACTACCATTTACTAACACTTTAATCAATTCAGGATTAGCTCTATCTTTAGCACTAGCCAAAGTGTCTTGATAAAATTGATCAACCAGATCAGGAATTCCTAATTTAGTTTGAGTTCTAGTTAAAGATCCATTGATACCACTAGTAGCCTTTCCGCTATTACCACTTAAGAAATTTTGTTTATCAATCAATGTAACATCACTTCCTCTAAGGTAACATTCATGTGCTGCACTTAAACCTGAAAGCCCTCCACCTACAACGATAATTGGCATACTTAACTATTTGATTTAGTTAAGAATCGATTCGATTGATTTTAAGACTACTTACTTTATGAAACAAGTAAGAATATGAATGTATGACTAATGACTAACTCTATGGCAATTATACTAAAGAACTTCAAATGCCTTAAATTCTAATAAATCTATATTAATAATCTATATTAATAAATAAGTGTGCTTACCACTTTAATAAATAAATAATTCTATATGATATGTCAATGCTTTAAATTGTCAATAAACTCCTTGTTATATAAACAGTTTAAAGTTGCTTACTCCTGACGTTATAATTGGCTGCGCGATACCCCAGATTTCCCCACTGTTATACCACCAAGTTAGTAGTGTACTATAATTAGGTGAATCAGAAATAAAATAGGTAGAGATAAATCCGCTAGATTCAGTTGAATCTTTCTTTTTATTCATTATATACTAAAAATAAAAAACAAAAGAATTCATATATCCTATTAATACATCTAGGAAGGTCTCTAAAAACATTTTAAGTGAACAATTGATGGACCAGATTCATCATATTCTTGTTTAGAAACCCACATTTGTTGGAAAGTAGATAAAGAAGATAAGATAGAACCACCAATCCAGACTGAATATTTTCTTTCAGGTGGAGCAATGATTTTAACTTTCATAGAAGATGGAGCTAAAGCAGTAATTTCCTTTTGCATTCTTTCAGCAATACCTGGGAACATAGTAGTACCACCAGACATAACAATATTACCATATAATTCTTTTCTAACATCAACATCACATTTCATGATAGAGTTGTAAGTGGTTTGATCAATACCAGCAGCTTCTAAACCTAAATCACTTGGTCTAAATAAGGCTTCAGCACATCTAAATCTTTCATTACCAATTGTAATAACTCTACCATCTGGTAATTCATAAGATTTTTCAATAGCTGAACTTTGACTTGAGACTTGCATTTCTTGTTCGAAATCTAAAGCAACGTAACATAATTTTTCTTTAATATCTCTGACAATTTCTCTTTCTGCTGTAGTACTGAAACTGTAACCTCTTTCACTTAAGATATTCATTAAGTGATCAGTTAAATCTCTACCGGCTAAATCAACTCTTAAAATACCGTGTGGTAATGAGAAACCAGCATAAATTGGAACAACGTGAGTAACACCATCACCAGAATCTAAAACAATACCAGTAGTTCTACCAGAGGCATATAAAGATAAAACAGCTTGAATAGAAACGTAAAATGCTGGAACATTGAAAGTTTCAAACATAATTTGAGTCATTTTTTCTCTATTAGATTTTGGATTTTTTGGAGCTTCAGTTAATAATACTGGATGTTCATCTGGAGCAACTCTTAATTCATTGTAGAAAGTGTGGTGCCAGATTTTTTCCATATCATTCCAGTTGTTAACAATACCGTGTTCAATTGGGTATCTTAAGGTTAAAACACCTCTCTTGGATTGAGCTTCGTCACCAACATAACAATCTTTTTGACCTAAACCAACCATAATACCTTGATGTCTTGGTCTTCCGACGATAGATGGGAAAACGGCACGTGGGGCATCATCACCGGCGTAACCAGCTTTACACATACCTGAACCATTATCAATAACTAAAGCAGCAACTTCTTCTATAGAATTTGTTAGTATAATTTCTTGGTGGTAAACCTAAATAGGAGTCGCGCGCGTTCCAAGGGTCAACGATTTCGTCGACTATTCCCATAACGGTGCATTGGTTGGATACCCATCGGGTTTAGTGGATCAATCTCTAGTTACACTCTGGAACATAGAAAAACATTCGATCATTTCAATTGACAACTTTGACGGCGATAACAGCCATGATCGTCGAGAAATCACGGATCTGAAGGAATGAAATTTATCACTTTTAGACAAACACTAACCGTCATATGAATTTATGGGCTATTGGTGTCAAATTCATGGAAACGACTAGTCAACTCCTATTTATACTTTTGGAATTACGATTGATGGGCTTTACATACCTCCGTCCATTTTGAATGAAATATTTGTTTTTTTAAAAACTTGTTGATGAAGAAAATTCTTTTTTCTGAGTGGGAATTTAAATGATTAGTCGCGACATGTCGTATTAGCTTGACACACAACCGAAGAATTGTATGGAATATTTTAGTCCATCGAAGGAATAAGAGGTTGATTGTTAGATATTACGTGTCGGATGGGGTTAATTTATTATAACCGTGTACCGTTAGTAAGTATATACCATATATAGGGTAAACAAAGACACTTTTTGAAAATAGCTATAAATAGAGCCCTACGACATTATGTTATCTTTGCTAATGGCCAGGGTGTCAAGTAGAAGCAATGCCTTTTCATAATAAACCTAAGAGATGATATACTTATACTAAACCAGCAAAAAGTTATCAGGCGGTCATGGGTACAAATAATAGGAGTGATAAAGGCTTAGCAAACAAATGGCTGGTGACCAGATCAAATATTCTGGATCGGGCAATGCGCGGTGAACCCTACGCTTCAGGTAATAAATTCAGATACTAAAAGGTAATAACTATAATGTAATTTGAGTGAATAGATGTAAGGCTTATTATCTACGCGTCTCTATTATTTCTTTAAATCATAATTAATTTATCAACCATTTCTTTCGTAATATTACAATGGAAATCGTATACAGTATGAATTTTACCACGCGAAGCATATATTATCCCGCGGTAGTAACGTAATACTCAAGTAGGAAATTCGCACCATAATACCCCAGTACCAAACATCGGCTCTTTCGCACTCGACAAACTAATAATGTCATCAGCTACTCCCTATGATCCATATGTTCCCCAAACTACTGGGGATCAATCCAATTCTAGGACTGCAGCCATCCAAGCACAGATTGATGATACCGTTGGTATCATGAGAGATAACATCAACAAGGTCGCAGAAAGGGGTGAAAGGTTAGATTCCATTGAAAATAAAACCGATAACTTAGCGATCCTGGCTCAAGGTTTTAGAAGAGGTGCTAATAGAGTTAGAAAGGATATGTGGTGGAAGGATATGAAGATGAGAATGTGTTTGATTTTAGGTGTTATTATTGTGTTAATTGTTATCATTGTACCTATTGCTGTTCATTTTTCATAGGTACTATGGTAATTACTGTGGTAAGTTATGTAGTGGTAGATAATAATGTAGGTAATGTCAATTTTTTCGATAGGATTTCTCTAATGGTATTTTGGGTTAGTTTAATTGATTTAAAACCAGTTGGATGAGCCACGACTTACTTACATTATGTTATATTAAAGAGTTATTAATAGGACGTGTTTAATGCGTATGGTGTGAGAAGTGAATTATCAAGGGTTAAGAGAGATGGAAGGAGGCAGACGAGAAAAATCGTACGATACTCTTAATTTCCGCAAACACTTAACACTACAATTATCTCTAGAAGTGAGTAATTGTAAGGAAGTAATCAAGTGGAAAAATTTAAGATAGGACCACGTCAGAGCTAACAATTATAAGTACTTTTTAAATTATCTCAGCAATCACAAAATTCTAAGAACATTGAATAATGTACCAAAATTGTGTTAATATAAATAACAATACTTCCATTATACCGAAGTCCCTTATACTAAAAGGATAAATATTTATTAATTATGGATATATTTACCAAACAATATCCTGAAACCTCATCAATTAGTCTCTTATAAGCATCTCATTTATTCTTCTAAATATGCTTCATAACCAGCTTCATCCATTAAAGTGACATCTTTTAATTCAGCATCATCTAATTTAAATTGGACTAACCAACCTTCACCCATTGGATCATCATTAATTAATTGTGGGTTACCACTTAATTCTTCATTAACAGCAATAACTTCACCTTTAACTGGAGTATAAATTTCACTGGCAGATTTAACAGATTCAACAGAACCGATGGAATCACCAACTTCGAATTTTTCACCAACTTCTGGTAATTCAATAAAGGTAGCATCACCAAGAGCTTCTGAAGCATATTTGGTAATACCTAAGAAACCAGTATCATCATTGTGAATACTTAACCATTCATGTTCATTGGTGAATTTGACAGCTTTTGGAGGAGTATTTAAATATTTATAAACAAAAGATTCAGTATTAATCTTATGAGTAGTTGAATTTAATCTAATGAATTGATTAAGAGGTCTGGAAATAGTTTTAACTTGTCTAATGGAGAATCTGTACATGTTGTTAGATGATAAGAATAAGAATGCGATTGGTTTTGCATTGACTCGGGTCGCAACCTGACTCTGATTTGGTTAGAGTCGGAGAGAAGAGTCTAAATATTTAAAGTTATATATGGTAGTGTCAATAATAGGTTGTTCTTAAGTTATAGATAAAATTGGTTCCTTATTAAATTATAATTATTAGCATTAAAGTTAAAAAAATCACACATTTGAACTAGGCTTTGTCTCAATCTCTTCTGGATAAACTATAGGATCAACATCACCGACTTTTAATTCATAATCTTTGGTCTCTAATGAATTGAAGAACTCTAAAAACCTGCCATGTTGTTCAGTAGCTTTCTTAGTTGCTTTATATAATCCATCAACATTAGAATCTTTTAAACAACTCAAATCATCTTCTCTTGTAGGATTACCTCTTGGAGCCTCACACCATTCTAAAGGTACCCAATCATTTAAAAACTCTCTAAATTTCCAACCTAACCTATTAACTCTCATAGGATCAAAGTATTTATCAGTTAATATAGAATTATATCCAATTGGGACATAGGTTGGGAAATTTTCAAATTTCACTGGTAAAAGTTTTGAATATTGTTCACCAAATTTATAAATATCTAAATCTTTAGTATAAATTAAACCAACTTTATGATCAGCAAATTTTTCAATTTTTGATTCAATTTTTGGCATATCTTCATCTTGAAGACTTTGGAAAATAGGATGGGCTTTAAAATTAAAAAGTTTTTCATATTGAAATGATGCAAGTCCAATAATATTCAAAAATTGTCCAGTATTAATATCAATAAGTCTAGCATCTACAAGATTTTCTTTATTATTACGATCTCTTAAACGAATATAAGGATTAATATCAAGGAGATAATTCCCATGTTGGTTTTTGTCAAAATCAGCATAGTTGAATATAATACTTTGATTAAATCCTTGATCTACCATACTTAATAAACTATCCATAGAAATTTCAAAATTGAATTTTGGTTCCATAGGTAAATGTAACCCATTGAATTTCCATCCAATTACAGTATCTTCACTAAGCCAAGTTTTAAATCCATAAGTATTAGTAAATTGTAACCATGCTCTTATTAATTTACTAGTAGATCCCATATGATTAAACAGGTATGGTTGAATAAATAACTTCAGATTTTGAAAGAATCTAAAATCAATATCATGCATCCCTTGCTGTTCTATAAGATAAGCTTCAGTAAAATACTTACCAGCTCTTTTCGTGGTTTTATATTTTTGATCTAAAACACTAATAGGAGAATTAATATCAAATTTTGTGATTAAAGTTCTATAATCAAAATCTTCATATTTAAGGTCTAAAACTGGTCTGTTAGCATAATTTTGTTTGAAACTGGTTAATTTTGGTACTTCTGCCTTTAATGTAGCACTACCTTTAATAAGTAAAGGTTTTGGTTCAGGATTAACAGGATATTCTAAATGATTATCATGGAATAAATAAACCAATTTTCCAGGATTAGGCATGGTTTTATAAGTATAAATCTTAGCAAAAAGAACACGATTAGGTTCATCAATATAATGTAAGGCATTCTCATTCATCTTCATAGGGATAGGACCATTTGAATCATCTTCACAATTAAATCTACTTCTTTCATGTTTTTGAATACGAGAACCAAATTCTTCACAATTTAAATCAGTAAATCGTTGTTTATTAGCTTCAAAATATTCATCAAGACTAAGGAATTGACTCCACTTAAAATCTACAGACCCCCCTTTAATCTGTTTCAAAACTGTAGCAGAATACGCGTCAACTGATGATAAATGATAAGGATTATCCTCTTTACCTTTTGACAGGCTAATGAGGTAGATGCACACTATACCAAGTACTATATAAATGAATGGTTTCAACCTTTGTTTTAGTTTTTTGTTCATTGAATCTCGTAATTTACGAGGACGCAAAATTTCATAACGGGCTTAGCCAACCTTCCACAATAATAATAGTTAGCATAGTAATTTGCATATTAGTGACAGTCGCGTAACCTTTATATCCATTAAATACTGATCACATTACTTAAATAAGCTAATTAATCAATACCCCATACTTACAATAGATTTCCTAAACCTCATACTAAGAGATTACCATTTATCTGTTAGACTTTTATAGATACTAAATCCTGTATATAGATCTCGCACCCTTTAATTAATGCCATTATCTAGTTTAGTATATATTGTTGCCTATTAGGTCCCAATATTGACAATTATACAAACTCATAAACTTTAAAATCAAATGGTGTCACAAAGAACCAACCCTAAACAAATCTCAGAACATTCCTTACCAAAATAAACACTCATACGATAAACGTTCTAGATGATTCTGGTCGGTTCTCACACCACCCATATAGAAATTTCTAGAAATCGCAACTATGGGGTAAACCTCTATAAAAGACCCTGAAATCCCCTTGTAATCTCTACTTAACTTAAATTATGTCTAAAGCTATTGGAATTGATTTAGGTACTACATATTCTTGTGTAGCTCATTTTACAAACGACCGTGTGGAAATTATCGCTAATGACCAAGGTAACAGAACCACTCCTTCTTACGTAGCATTCAATGATACTGAAAGATTGATAGGTGATGCTGCTAAAAATCAAGCAGCTATGAACCCTATTAACACAGTGTTTGATGCTAAGAGAATGATTGGTAGAAAATTTAATGAAGATCAATTACAAGATGATATTAAGCATTTCCCTTTTAAAGTCATTGAAAAGGCCGGTAAACCTGTAATTCAAGTTGAATTTAAAGGTGAAACTAAAACCTTTACTCCTGAAGAAATTTCTTCAATGGTTTTAGGTAAAATGAAAGAAACTGCTGAAAATTATTTAGGTGGCACAATTAATGACGCTGTTGTTACTGTTCCTGCTTATTTTAATGATTCCGAAAGACAAGCTACTAAAGATGCTGGTTTAATTGCTGGGTTAAATGTTTTAAGAATTATCAATGAACCAACTGCTGCTGCCATTGCTTATGGTTTAGATAAGAAATCTAACACTACAGGTGAACAAAATGTTTTGATTTTTGATCTTGGTGGTGGTACTTTTGATGTATCCTTATTAACAATTGATGAAGGTATTTTCGAAGTTAAAGCTACTGCTGGTGATACTCATTTAGGTGGTGAAGATTTCGATTCAAGATTAGTTAATCACTTCATTCAAGAATTCAAGAGGAAACATAAAAAGGATTTATCTTCAAATCAAAGAGCTTTAAGAAGATTAAGAACTGCCTGTGAAAGAGCTAAACGTACATTATCATCATCAGCTCAAACTTCACTTGAAATTGACTCTTTATATGAAGGTATTGATTTCTATACTTCAATCACCAGAGCAAGATTTGAAGAATTATGTGCTGATTTATTCAGATCCACTATGGACCCAGTTGAAAGAGTTTTAAAGGATGCTAAAATTGATAAATCACAAGTTAATGAGATAGTATTAGTTGGAGGTTCTACAAGAATTCCAAAAGTACAAAAATTAGTTAGTGATTTCTTCAACGGTAAAGAACCAAATAAATCTATTAATCCCGATGAAGCTGTTGCTTATGGTGCTGCCGTTCAAGCTGCCATTTTAACTGGAGACACTTCATCAAAGACTCAAGATTTATTATTATTAGATGTTGCTCCATTATCATTAGGTATTGAAACTGCTGGTGGTATTATGACCAAGTTGATTCCAAGAAATTCAACTATTCCAACCAAGAAATCAGAAACTTTCTCAACTTATGCTGATAATCAACCAGGTGTTTTGATTCAAGTTTTTGAAGGTGAAAGAGCCAAAACCAAAGATAATAATTTATTAGGTAAATTTGAATTATCAGGTATTCCACCAGCACCAAGAGGTGTACCACAAATTGAAGTTACCTTTGATATCGATGCCAATGGTATCTTGAATGTTAGTGCTGTTGAAAAAGGTACTGGTAAACAACAAAAGATTACTATTAGTAATGATAAAGGTAGATTATCTAAAGACGATATTGAAAGAATGGTCAATGAAGCTGAGAAATTCAAAGAAGAAGATGAAAAGGAAGCTGCAAGAGTTTCAGCTAAGAATGGATTGGAATCTTATGCTTATAACTTGAAGAACACCATTAATGATGGTGAATTGAAGGATAAGATTGTTGGTGAAGATAAAGAAAAATTAACCAAGGCCATTGATGATACTATTAATTGGTTAGATGCTAGTCAAGCAGCTTCAACTGAAGAATATAGTGACAAGCAAAAAGAATTAGAATCTGTTGCCAACCCAATTATGCAAAATGTTTATGCACAAGCTGGAGGAGCACCAGGAGGAGCACCAGGTGGAGCTGGAGGATTCCCAGGTGGAGCACCAGGTGGATTCCCAGGAGGAGCACCAGATGGAGGTCCAGGAGGAGAATCTGGACCAACTGTTGAAGAAGTTGATTAAGTAGATATGGGTAAATAAATAGGTAATAAAATGATTGTTTTAAGATTTCTATATATACATTTGGCAAGATAATTCTATTATCCCAGAATTGCCTTGGCTCTCTTTAAGCTCTATTTAAGCTCTATTTAAGCTCTAAACCTACACAAATAACAGTGATTACTAACCAATTCCATACCAATACCCAACCAATACTCTTATCAATAAACCAATTATTTCTCCAGCACATAAACAATAAAATCAATAGATTAAGTAATCCACCAATACTTAAGAGAGTCATCAGTGTGCTTGTATTTATTGAGTAACCATCCTCTAATAAATACTCATTAGAATATCGTTCTTTGGTAACAAGGATAATAAAAGTATTAACACCTAAAGATGTCAATGAAAGAATAGGGGAACCGAAACAAGCAGCAAATGCCATAATCGGCATCCCCATTTGGGCTATAGTGAAGTTAGCTATTAGGTCACCAACTGAATTACCAAGGGCAAATACAGTGAACCCAAGAACTTCATCACTTAAATCGAATATTACTGAAAGGCTTTTTAAGCAATTTATTATTTCATTAGCAAATGTGGATATCCATATAATGGACACAATGAATCCTAAAATGGAATAAAATATTTGGTGGGGGTATTTATGAATTACCCCCACTATTAATACGGTAAATGGAACATGAATAAATATGAAATTTGTCAAGGAACTATAACTTTTAAAATTTAAATAAATAGCAGTAAATCCAAGTCTTACGATATCAATTTTATCAGGAATGGTAATGGTGATTAATACCGCTAGTGGATAACTAATTATGTACATAGGTTTTTCCCAATTAGGCAATTCTTTAACTTTTGAAACATTGAATATTTGATAAAGAGGTCTTAAATCATAATTATTCCATGAATTCTGATCATATTCGGAAAATTCTGTGAACTGATTATTAGATTCATTACTATCAACTGGACTAATAACATCAACGTTATCAAACATTTGAATCAGACTTAAGTCTCTTTCATGAGTTAAACTAATTTTGGCATGATTATGATTAGTTAGTTCTCTTATTAATTGTTTTACACCATAAGAACTTGCAGTTATATTAATATCATCCATGTTACCTCTTCTGAATTCATCATATTCATGGACTAATTCCCTTTGAAAATCTTCATCATAAGCATTGAAATTGTGTAAATTGATTTCGTCAATGGTAGGAAGATCAGCCACAGAAGTAGTGGTACCTTGAGCAAAAGCATTTCTTATTCTTTCTTCACGTAAATTCTTGATGGTCAGCTGATGTAATACATGATGATTATAGATGATATAAGTAACATAAATGGCATAACAGATCATTAACATCAGGGCCATTCCTATGCTTATATAGCCAACACATAAACAAATGAAAATTAGTAAGCATATCATAAATAAAAACCCTAAATCTCTTATAAATACATTTTTAGGAAGTTGAAATGGATGAATGATCAGTATAACACCAATTACCACTGAAGTGATTAAAAATGATGACCCAATAAGTTCACTTATTGCCAAATTAGCTTCATCTAGAGCCATGGCTTTATAAGTACTTAATATATCAGGCAGACAATTCCCTAATGCCAATAATGTTAGACCTGCCACATTGTCCAGAAGATGAAGGAACTTGGATATATATTGTAAATTATGGGATAAGTGATCTGATGCAACTCTCCCTATACATATAAATGATAACATAAGGGTAACATTTATTAATAACAATGCCAAATAAGGATGTGAGCAATAATAGATTTCAACATAATTGAACCCTATAGAATGAAAGCATTCCTTTATGTAGGCACACTTATCGGATACTTTTGCTAAATCTATACAGTCAGAGCTTTGACCTCGTATGTTTAACATCGTATAGTGAACATCTACGCAGTATAAGTGCGAACGGATCGGAGATATAAAGGGTGATGATGGGGGGTATTTATATAAATGAGAAAAGATGGTAGGTGACTACGAACCCAGTGATTTACATGTGTCTAGGTTAATTTAAATTACGACTTATAGGGGATAAGGAAAGGAGTTAAGGGGAAAATAAAGACTCAAGACGAATTAAATTGTCGTGTGATGTTTAAGCCTGTTCTATCTTTAGAACTGCTGGATTAGGCAGTGACACGAATAAGACACTGCGCTATAAGGGAATGTGAGGTAGCATAATTAAAATGGTGGTCCTATAAAGGAATATCCCACTCTATAATGGAATATCACACAATATAAAGGAATATCATATACAATAATATACTATAATAAAATAGTATAAAAACAATAAAAGAGGATAAATCTCATCAAGACTCAATAACTTAGCTTAGTAAATAAGGTACAACATTAGGTTGAAAGAAAAAAACATGAATACAAGTAAAAAGGGAGTACCCTTTAAAACTTCCATAAACATTTCAAATACAGAAAAGTATAAAGTAATAAATATAATGAAAATATACTTAAAACTCTTTAATAACTCAACTAACTATTGATATATAAAAATTAACTGTCGTGCTAATCCTTGCACTGATCTCCATATGAACCACACAAAGGCGTTTCAAAGAACACTGCACCCAAGATTAACTCATTGATCTCACAGTCATGAAAAATATTTCATGGTTTCTGAATATAATCGACTGTTACGTCTACATTAAGAAACTTCCTGGACTGTTATTTAGCGTTAATTTTTTTCAACGATGCGATGGGGTTTTATAGTGAGGTCAGGGTAACCGCGATTCTTAGACTGTGAGTAGACGTATTAGTGTAGGGTAATTAGTTCAGGGTAATTATTGGGATTAGAGTTTGAAGAGAGAATTAAAGGGGTGAAAGGTGTGAACAGTGAAGAACATAAGATCATTCAGGATGCAAAAAATTGATTTGGAGGTGGATCATTTGAATATTGTGGATTCTTTAGAGACAATTATTATAGAATTGCTAAAGAATAGTATAGATGCGGAGGCTGATACCGTGACTATAAATGTCAATAGTGTTGATGAAATGATTGAGGTGATGGATAATGGTATAGGGATGAGTTATGAAGATCTTAGGAATTTAGGAAGAGGCAGGACCTCAAAGATTTTTAAATTTGGTGATTTACAACATATCAACACTTATGGATATAAGGGACAATTTATTGATCTGTTAGGTAATGTTAGTAAATTAGTGATAAAACTGACAAGAGATGGAAAGTGTTTTATATTGAACTATGGACAGGAACCACAAGATTTTGAAAAGACGATATCCCATAATTTGCAGCCATATTATAATTTAACCAAACCAGGCACCACCGTTACAGTTAAAGACCTTTTTTATAAATTTCCACTTCGAAAACAACTACTGGCTAATTTTTTGGATAGGTTACGTCCTCAATTAGTTTTATTGAAGCCAATAAGACTTCAACTACATCTCAATAAAGAATTATTGATTAATTTGCAGCCAACTTTAAATCCTATAAATTCGATATTTAATACCAACTTTGAATTCAATCATATCAAATGTAAATCAGGAGTTTACAAGTTAGAAGCATTTATCAGTAAAACACGAAAGTCAGGTTACCAATTTATATTATATAATGAGAAACCTATAATATTACAAGTACCAATGAATATAATACTAATGAGATTTTATGGTCCAAAGTTCAATATTAAACAAGATGAAGTGTTGAATAAGATGGCTGATAAGGCATTAGAGACATCAAGACATATTGAAAATGAACGAATAGGGTACTTAAATTCAAAGAACGGAGTTATTCAGAGTCCTATAGGAACATTAAAAATGGATCCAAATTCTCCAAATTCACCAAAGTCACCAATAAAGTCATCAAAATCATCAACCAAATTAATAAAGTCACCAAAAACACAAAAATCGCCAACAAAATCGCCAATAAAATCACCTAGAAGAAAGTCACAAATTCAATCAAAACAATCAACTCCAAATATACAATTACATAAACTGGATTTAAAACTTATACAAATAATCAATCAAATTGATACAAAATTCATTTTAGTTAGAATAAGAAAACAACTTTATATTATTGATCAACATGCTATGGATGAACGAATCAAAGTTGAAGAATTATTCAAAAGTGCTCTATATGATTCTGTAGAGTGTAAGATTAAGATAAACCTCGAAAAAGGTGAATTAGACCTATTTAATACGTATCAAGAATATTTAACTCAATTCTTAACAATTGAGAATGGGTTCATTACAAGAATTCCTAAAGTCTTAGAAGCAACGGAACTATTTGAAGGGATCATAGAATATTTACAAGATGTTAAGTCATTTAGAAAGTTTAAATTGAGTGGGAATTGGTTTAAAGATATAGTGAGTCTACCTAAGATTTTGATCAAGGCTATTAATAGTAAAGCTTGTAGAACAAGTGTTATGTTTGGAGATAAGTTAAGTATGGAAGAAATGGAGAGAATGGTGAAGAAATTAAGTGAATGTGAATCACCATTTCAATGTGCTCATGGAAGGCCAGTTATTGTACCAGTAACCGAGAGAATCAGTATAAATGGTTAGTTTTGGTTAGTTTAGATGAGTGGAGATTAGAGTATGGAGTTAAGGAAAATGGGATAAAGAATAAGACAGAGAATGAATTAAAAAGTGGGTGAAAATAATTAGTAACAATGTAAAAGTGGACTTTAAGAATTGAAGCAACTCATAGAGGTAACTAACAAAATATAAATACCTACACCATAAAACCGTGTAACACAATAATTCATAGATCAAATGGACCCAGTTACCTAATTGGGAATGGTGCGACTACGGCAAAATTAGGAATTGTACAGTCCCCCTCATTATCGTACTATTCTTCGGTACTATTAGACCGCAACATCGGTATACCATTTTGACCATTATATCAATATATATTAAGTAATAAAATATAAAATTTATGAACCAATTGACCCTACAAACTGTCAATAAATTGAGGTACCATCTACAACCGTTAGAACCGTAACGGTATTAAGCTCGGTCCAGCGGGTGGTTCTAAATTGGTATGATTACCACCACACGCGGGGCAAAGGATGAGTCAAATTTTCAGAAGAAGAAATCCGTCAACGGATATAAATTCCATAAATCCCAAGTTACACAAACAACTTGTAAAATGTTAAGAAGCGTTAGACAATTTTCAGTTAGATCTTCATTAAGAAAATGGAATGAAATTCCTTTAGCACCACCTGATAAAATCTTAGGTATCAGTGAAGCTTACCAAAAAGATTCCAATGGTGCTAAAATTAATCTTGGTGTAGGTGCTTACAGAGACAACCAAGGTAAACCAATTATTTTCCCAAGTGTTAAACAAGCTGAAGTTTTATTATTAGAATCAGAAACTGAAAAGGAATATACTGCTATTACTGGATCAAAGAATTTCCAAGGATTAGTGAAAAATTTCATTTTCAACAATTCTAACAAAGATACCAATGGTGCCAAATTAATTGAAGATGGTAGAATTATCACTGCCCAAACTATTAGTGGTACTGGATCTTTAAGAGTAATTGCTGAATTCTTGAATAGATTCTACAGTTCCAAACAAATCATTGTTCCAAAACCAACCTGGGCTAACCATATTGCAGTTTTAGCAGATGCTGGTTTACAACCAAGTTATTATGATTACTATGATACTGCTATCAATGGTTTAGCCTTTGATAAATTATTAACCAGTATCAACAATGCTGAAAACGAAAGTATCATCCTTTTACATGCCTGTTGTCATAACCCTACTGGTATGGATTTAACTCATGAACAATGGGATCAAGTATTAGAAATCATTGTTAGTAAGAAATTGTATCCAATGGTTGATATGGCTTACCAAGGATTCTCATCAGGTGACCCATACAAAGATATTGAATTAATCAGAAAATTAAATGCCCTTGTAGTTGATGGTAAAGTTTCAGGTTATTCATTATGTCAAAGTTTTGCTAAGAATATGGGTCTTTATGGAGAAAGAACTGGATCTATTAGTATTGTAACTGAATCAGCTGAAAGCTCTAAAGCTATTGAATCTCAATTAAAGAAACTTATTAGACCAATGTATTCTACTCCACCAATTCATGGTTCTAAAATTGTTGAGACCATTTTCGGTAACCAACCACTTTTAAATCAATGGTTAACTGAATTAGATTCAGTTGTTGGTAGATTAAATACGGTACGTACAAAATTATTTGAAAAACTTGATGGATCTATTTATAACTGGGATCATTTAAGTAAACAAAGAGGTATGTTCATCTATACTGGTTTAAGTAAAGAACAAGTTATCAAATTAAGAGAACAATATTCAGTTTATGCTACTGAAGATGGTAGATTTTCTATTTCCGGTGTTAATGATGGAAATGTTGATTATTTAGCCGATGCTATGAATAAGGTTATTAAAGACTCCAAATAATCCGAAAAACTAAACGATGGGTGATTTAGGGTGTTATAAATAGGAATTCCGATGGTTTTTATAATGTGCAATGATATAATTGTGAATTTATTATGGAAAAGCATTGACTATATATATATCTTAAATAAATAAAATATATTCAGAGTACTGTGTGGTACTGTGTGGTACTTGTAAAGAGCGGTGGTAAGTATTGGTGCACGGACTTGTGGTTTGCGGACTTGTGGTGCACGGACTTGGTCCCCAAAATAGTGGCCTAAATAGTGCACAAAATAGTGGACTAAAGTTGTCGTGGTAAAGAGTTCTCATTTATGACGAAGCGAAACATTTTAATCTCCCAACACTCTCCCCAGAACTACCCCCCTCTAACTAACCATCACCTAATAAAAATAAATCAATTCCTAATAATTATCGGTATGATATTACCCCCATTTTAAACCTTAATCACCCAACATACACTGTGTTCCGATCGTGGGGTGGTGGGGTGACAATCTGTAAATACACTACCGCCTTTATATTCATTCTCTCACTCCCTCAAAAGCAAATTACACAAATATGATCATCCCAACAACTCCATACAAAGATCAAAAACCTGGTACTTCTGGGTTACGTAAGAAGGTTACGGTATTTCAACAAAAGAACTATACCGAGAACTTTATTCAAGCGATTTTAGACTCAATTCCTCAAGGAAGTCAAGATTCTACGCTTGTAATTGGTGGTGATGGGAGATTTTACAATGATGTTGTAATTCAAAAGATCATTAGCATTGGTATTGCCAATGGTGTTAAGAAGTTAATTGTTGGTCAAGATGGGATTTTAAGTACTCCTGCAACTTCTCATGTCATTAGAATTACCAAATCAACTGGTGGTATTATTTTAACGGCTAGTCATAATCCAGGTGGTCCAACTAATGATTTAGGTATTAAATACAATTTAGAGAATGGAGGTCCTGCTCCTGAATCAGTTACCAATAAAATCTTCGAACGTAGTTCTTCATTGACTGAAATTAAATGGGGTGAAGTTGAAAATGTTGATATATCAAAAATTGGTACTACCACCGTTACTAGTGAAGGTGCAAGTTTAGAAGTTGAAATAATCGATTCAACTGCTGATTATATTAATATGTTAAAAGATATTTTCGATTTCGACTTGATTAAACTGTTCATTAAGGCAAACCCGGACTTTACCGTTTTATTTGATGCTTTAAATGGTGTAACTGGTCCTTATGGTTACAAACTTTTCGTCAGTGAGTTAGGATTACCAGAATCTAGTATTCAAAATTATCATCCAAAACCCGATTTTGGAGGTCTTCATCCTGATCCAAATTTAACTTACGCTCATACTTTAGTTGAAAGAGTTGATAAAGAAGGTATCAAATTTGGTGCTGCAAGTGATGGTGATGGTGATAGAAATATGATTTATGGTGCTAATACTTTTGTATCCCCAGGTGACTCAGTTGCTATTATTAGTGAATATGCTGATTATATTCCATACTTTAAATCAGGAGTTCATGGGTTAGCTAGATCTATGCCAACCTCAGGTGCAATCGATTTGGTTGCGAAAAATAAAGGTTTAAATTGCTATGAAGTACCAACTGGATGGAAATTCTTTTGCTCCTTATTTGATAGTAAAAAATTAAGTATTTGTGGAGAAGAAAGTTTTGGTACTGGATCTGATCATATTAGAGAAAAGGATGGTTTATGGGCAATTGCTGCATGGTTAAATGTTTTAGCAGCCTTTAATAAAGAATTCCCTAATGAAGAAACTTCAATTAAATCTGTTCAAGATAAATTCTGGACAAAATATGGTAGAACTTACTTTACTAGATATGATTTTGAAAATGTTGATAGTGATGGAGCTGCTAAAGTTATTGATTTATTAACCTCAGTTATTGAAAAGGGATCAGATTCAACCGTTGGTGATTATTCTATCAAAGAAGCCGGTAATTTCAGTTATACTGATTTAGATGGATCAGTATCAAGTAACCAAGGTCTTTTCATTAAATTTACCAATGGGTTAAGAATTGTATTAAGATTATCAGGTACTGGTTCTTCAGGTGCTACTATTAGATTATATTTAGAGAAATACGACGGAAAAGATTTATTCAAAGAAGTTAGTGATTACTTAAGTGAAGATATTAAATTTGTTGTTAAATTATTGAAATTCAATGAATTCATTGGTAGAGAAGAACCAGATGTTAAAACATAAATGAAGTATATTTTAAGTCATAAGTTGATTTAATGTAACATTTTAATTCATAAGTTGCCTTAATGTAGCATTTTAAGTCATAAGTTAGACATAGAAGCCAATTGACAAGACGGTTTATAAATCAGAGAATTTTATCATACTTAGCTTTCGTTAATTTACTAATATACACTCTAGTCAATTGACTAATCTCTCTCAATTCATAATGTTTCTTAGTACTTCTGTAACTTCGATTAACCTATTCTAACCTTACCCTCTTATTCAGACCCATAGTAATGATTTCTTCTAATCTCTTCCTTAAAGAAGTCTCTCTTACCCTTGCTGCTTGTTCCATAGCTTCCAATTCCATAATCCTCGTTCTATATAAATCATTAACAAGTTCCAACTCACTGATTCTTGTTTTCAAAAGAGTGATTTCCTCTTTACTATCAGAGAAGCTTGGTTGATTTGATCCAGGAGCTCCTGAACCTCCAGGATTTTGATTTGATTTTTCACCTTCATTTTGTCCCGGTTGATTTGGGATTTGTCCAGGTTGATTTGGAATTTGATTTGGTTGATTTGGAATTTGATTTGGTTGATTTGGAGTTTGTCCCGGTACTTGATTAAGCCCCCCGCTTGGTTGAGTTGATTGTCCAGATTGAGCCGGGGTTTGAATTTGTGGAGTTGGATGTTTATAATCAGTTAAATTAGAAATATGTGGTAAACTTGGTTTGATACTGGCAATTTGTTGAATTGGGGGTAAAGGTTCAGGTTTAATATCACTATTAGAATTAGGAGAATTGGATAAATGATATTGGGGACCAAAACTTGGTGAATTCATTCTATAAAGTGCAGAAGATGGTGTATTAGTACCGCTTCCGCTAATAGAAGGAATTTGACTATTTGGTGGCGAATTCTCCCTTTTAGGTTGCATTAAAGATACTGGAGAACTTGATTGAAATTTCTTAAAAGTGGCACTAGGACCTAAATCACTAGACATAGTCTCCAAAGCTCCAGCAGCTTGATTTATAGGATTCCTTGTATTTGAAATCGACGAGGTATTTGATAAAAGTAAAGGACTTGTTATCCTTTGTAAACCTGGGGCAAATTGTGTAGGAGTAGACGCAGGATAATGAAGGGGTTGAACCGGATGATTAAACCCAATTTTCTTTAATTTTGGTGATTTTTTTGTTTCTTTAGATTCAAGTTTAGGAGTATTCGGAGTACTTGATTTTTGGGAGCCATTCTGTTTAATTCTATTCCTTGACTTTATAGTATCAGTTTTCAATGAAATAGGTCTTGGTCTTCCATGTAACTTTAAAAACAATCCACATGCATTACATAACACTTGACCGGTTTCATCTCTTCTCCATAACGGAGTGGTTTGAGTCTTACAATTATGACATACTGGACTAGATATATTCGATTTAGTTGTAGTAGTACCATTATTAACACTAGTAGTCGTCTTGGCATTAGGATGGATAGGTCCATTCTCTATATTGTTATCACTAGATGATCGTTGTAATACTTTGACATCATCATAAACTTTATCTTTTTCCATTACACCGATGACGGTAGGCCCTGGTATATTATTATTCATATTTATGTGCGATATGTGAGGTTGTAATTGAAAATAGAATATGTAATAACCTGTTAGTAAGTGTTATCTGAAAATTCCTTATCAGATGGTTCGAGGAAGAAAAATTTTCAGCGTGTGCGAACCGCCGATAGCCACTCTCGCGCTAGTCGGGCAATCATTGTTTTTTTCGTTTGCGCAAGTTTGCGCGAGGATTTACACCAGGATCCCTTAAGTGTAGTAGTAGAGCGCGAGGAATCTCTCGCTGGCAATTTCCCCCCTGGTACCTCCCGCTAACAATTTTCGCATTACCACTACGGACCCCTAAACGATGCATTTGTGGTACCATATTAGCGAGGTATGAATATTAAACCAAAACCTCTAAAATTCCCAACAATTCTTAGTCTAATAGGTGTTTCTTCAACATGTAGTATGGCACTTTATCTTGGCTATCATATTAATCAATTCCATCATAGTAATGACACAAATAAAACAATCTTCCTACCATTATGGCTTAACTTTAATTACTTTAAATCCTTACAACATAATTACCATATACGAGATTTAAAATATTTAGATCAAAATGTGGATCTTGAGGCTATAAAGAAACGTATAAACTTTAAGGTGATGAATTTAATTGTAAATTTCAAGCTATTAAGTTTGGGGGAGTTTAAGATAATTGAAAATAATATGGAATTTAAGTTCACTATAAATAATCCTACAATAAGCGGAATTGCAATTGATTTAAATAAGGGTGATACTAAGAATGATAACAATCAAGAAAGGGTATTCACAAACCCAAAATCAAAATCAAACCCAGAATTGAACAACCATCAATCCAATAATGATCCTGTAAATATAGAAATAACTGAAACTGATGATGATGACATAATCATTAAAGATCTTGTAAATAATTCAATCAATTCAAAAACTAATGCCAACACAAACTCAATTCCACCACCTGTGACTGCTTCAGGTCTCACTATTAATTATAGATGGATTATTAAACTAATCAATTTCAATTATCTTTTCAAATTAAATCAACCTAACCTCAATCTTCATCATGATTTGAATTATACATTCACTGGCGAGTTTGGGATATTTAACTTGGATAAATTGGGTAAGATTAAATTTGATGGTGTTATAGAAGATGAGATCAAGTTTACTAATGTTGTTGTAGAAATTGAGGGTGATAGAGCTTATAAGATTGTTTAAATATTACTTAGCGATAGATTTATCATTTCAATACCATATATCCACTAAAGTATTTCAAATCGCTACTAAAGTACGACGAAACTACAACCTGGCTTATGTACGTAGAAATATTCATTAACCATTACACACCCTCTCGCTAAAGTTACGCGACCACGGCACTCCGCGGGATTCTCATTTATATACCTGTCAGATCAACAACAGCCTTATGAAGCCTAAAGACGAAGTTAAGAAACCAAACTTGAATAGGAAAAATGCTCAAGCTACTAGGACTATAAGAGCATGCGATCTTTGTCGAAAACAAAAGACTCGATGTTTCAAAGTTAATGATGATAGTCCTTCATGTCTTCGATGTACATTCTTAAATAAACCATGTTCATTCGGAACTGGTGTTGGTACATCGGTCCCTGGTACATCCGTAGGAATGGGAGATAAGTTAGATATGATTCAGAATAGTGTGAATCAAGTGTTAGCCGTCCTTAGTGGCTTGGGACCAGGTTTACCATTAACTGATATACCAGGAACCCCAAATTTGGCTGCAAATGATAAGAGTCTTAATCCTATTGATATTGAAAATCAAACTAATTTCAAATCTCCAAGTACTTCTTTAGCTATTGCACCTTTTAATATTATTAAGAATCAAATTCCTGAAAAGTTTATACCGAAATCTATTGAAAATTTATTCAAAATGCCCCATTCTGAACCAAGGGAAACTGTGAATTTGATTTCGTTGAAAATCTTAACTATTGAAGAAGGTATAAATTTAATGAATGATTTTAGAAGAAATTATGGTCGTTGGATAAGTTTCCCTTCAAATTTACCTACTGAAATATTGGTAGATAGACTTATGAGAAAATCACCATTATTATTAACTACATGTTGTACGATCTCTTTAAGATTCCTGTTTAATAATATTAACCCCGGTGATATTAGTGGTATCACTAGAAAACGTACAATTTTCAACTTATTGACTAGACAATTAATTGCTGAGCTTAATCAAAGTCTTATTAAGATCAATTGTTTTAAAACAATGATCGGAGATATTGAATTCTTACAAAGTTTAGTAATACTTGCAATTTATTCATTAAGTTTAACATCAATTATTTATTCAAATATCAAAGAATTAGAAGGTAGTAATGGGAAACTAAAAGATTTAAATATTGATCTTGATCAAATCAATCTTGATCCATGGTTTTTACTGGGATTAGGCTTAAATCTTTTCGTATCAAAATTATCATTAGGACAATTATTACCTGGAACTTCCAGTGTTTCCTCCGACTTAACTACTTCACCATTTACGATTTTATATGATGAAGAATTAGATTCAAATGAATATCAAACTTTAACAATTATGAGACTTTATAATCATTTAGTATTAGTACATTTAATGAGTTGTATATTCAGTGGAAGAATGTGTGTATTAGATGAAATAAGGTTAAATTATTGTAATATTACCCTCAATTTACCATCATCAACAAATTTCGATGGTAGAATGGTCAGTGAAATAAGTATACTACTTATAGCATATAATTATATTCAAGTTAACCTTAATTTAGGCAGGCTTAGTTTAAAAGAGCTTGATTCTAATTTTAATGCCACTTTACAAGATATAAGAGCTTGGTATGAACAATGGGAATATTTATTCCAACAACCAGCATTACAATTTGCTGAATTATGTTATAATTTCTGTTGTTTAATTATTTACTATGGGTATAATTTTGAAAAGTATCTTATTATGAACAATCAAATCGATATAAAGAATGATTTATTCGACCAAGATAATATAGGGTTCATTCTTAGTATTTGCGATGATGTTAGTTTAAAGAAGCTTTTTGAATTATCCAATACTTTAGTGAATTTTATAACAATGATTCATAATGATTCATATTTTGCTTACTTATCAGATCAATTAGTATTTTGTTTCTATTTCGGGGGTATTTTTTTGATCAATTTCTTGAAATGGACAAGAGACAATGATAACTTGGGAGTTTTAGGGTTAAGTGATCTAAATGAGGTGAATTCTTTAGATAATATAAGGTTATTGATTGAGAAATTCGATAGAATAAGTGGAGATTCAAATGATGATATTTTGATGAAGTATAAATTGGGGTTAAGGTATGAAATGGGTAAATGTTTTCCAACACTGGGGTAGTATTGTGGGGATGAGATTTGTGAGGTTTAGCGAGAAAATTAATGAGAGGTTAGTGAGAATTAGGGTGGATTAATGAAAGGTGAGTGAAAAATATATGAATGGAATTCTGTGTATAATATATAAATATTATAGATATAATCTTCTGCTAATAAATTTATCTTAAGCTTAAATTGAGTTAAATTGACTTAATTGACTTAAATTGACTTGAATTCACTTAAATTCACTTAAATTCACTTAAAATCGGTAAACTCCTTAAACTCAATAAACCCCTTAAACTCAATAAACCCCTTAAACTCAATAACCCCCCAAACTCAGTAAAATAAATAAACTCAAATCGAACCATTCAAAGAATTAAAAACTCAATAACGAATTTAAAGCCGAAGTAAGGTACATCCCCAAACTATGGCGGGGATTTCATTATTGAATAGCGCCGCCTAATTAGAAGTGCGGCGTAATTGCACAAAATAGGAGTTAAACCGTATTCTAGAAAAATCTACGGTTCCTTAAAATAGATTTCTAAGCCTTCATTCACGTAACTGTAGATATGATGCAACACGGATAGCCCCAATCAAAGGCCGATAACCAACCAAATGCAAACAACCAACCACAACCCGAAAATCAACCACGAGATTAATACACGAGACCACACGAGACATAATCAATTAACTCAAGACATTCTACCCACACAGGGTTCTAAGTTGCTATAAAATAGGAGGTGTAGAATTTCTAAGAATCCGTAACAGTATTAGACGAAGAATACTCACCTGCACAAAGTTACTTTGCTATATTGAATGAGCAAAGATATGGAATTAGCAATTGAAGATCTAGTTAATTTTAGATATTATGTTAACAACTCCGGAGCAACTCCCATAATGAAATTGGTAAAAACCCGGTAAGGAGGCACAGAAGCCTCAATTTCAGTCTTACCTAAGCCTAATTAGTTAAAACCCAATTGAGGAGCGTGTTTCCAATTGTGGAGGTTAAGTTCGTGGACAAATAACGGTAGTGTGCTTTACATCGCATCAAACCCTGGCTATGTCTAGAGCAACGCGACACCGACCTAGGCATTGGTAGTAATTGTTTCCACGACATGGTGCTGCAAATTAGGACATATGGAACTGAAAATTCACAGCCAAAGCAACTAACTATAAACTCTATTTTCTTTTTGGAGTACTATAAATACTTAGCAATTGTCCACCGCTAAATTATAATAGTATAATTGTTTGATTAGTGTAATTTTATATTAATAGGAAGAATTGAAATGAGTGCTTTAAGTAATTTAGCTGGTGGAGCTTCAAGTGTTTTAGGTGGTGCCGCAGATGGTGCCAGTTCCCTCTTAGCTGGTGGTGGTAGTGCTGCTGCTGATGTAACAAGTGGTGCTGAATCTTTAGCTAGTGGTGGTAGTGATGCTGCTAGTAGTGGATTAGCTAATTTAAGTGAAAGTGATGTCAGTGGTGCTATTGCATCCGCTACTGGTAGCGGTGGTAGTGAAGAATCTGGATCCAGTGGTTCTGGATCTTCTGAATCTGGTTCCGAATCTGGAAGTGGTTCTGGTTCTTCCGAATCTGGTTCAGAATCTGGTTCTAGTGGTTCTGGTTCTGGTTCTTCCTCTTCAGGTGGTTCTTCCTCAGGTGGAAGTTCATCTTCTGGTGGTCTCGGTAATGCCTTAGTTGCCCCATCTTTTGCAGCCTTTGGTGCTGTTCTTTTAGGTTTACTTTAGTTAAATATACCTAGTTTAGTTTGTATATCGATCTTTTAGATTCTTGATGCGTAGAATGATGTAGGCTGATTCTCTGATTGACATAGCCATTATTGAATTAAAACGGGCCGGGAACTATGTGGCTTTGCTCTAATGAAATGATATATCTATATTCGAAGTCGCATTAGTTAAAACGAGGTACCACAGTACGACATCATAAAGGAACAACACCTCCTTACATTGAATTCTATAACATTCCTTATTTATTTGCACTATTATCTATAATATTTTCAATGTAAAAGCTTTTCAAGTTGGATATTGTCATATCTTCGATTGTTGGATAGCTTGAATATGCAAGTTGACTTCAATAACTAAACTCAACGGAGAAAGTTAATAGTAACGAAAAATATCATTTTAAGGTTATAAAGATTTCAAAGTTCAAGTCCATTTAATTAATTGATATTATCATTTATCACATAAACAGCTTTTAAGAGGCCAACACTTCTCACCAATTTATAAAGTGATAGTGTGTTATACATCAAATTAAAAGACTCTTACTATAACATAATTTCACCATTCTAAGTATCCAGTTATTTTAAGAATTTCTTTCAATATTTATTTATTTATAAAAACTAAATTTCAAAGTTTCTAAGAGTTTTAAGTATATGGCAGTTTATAAAGTTATAAAATTTGGCTGCAAAACTTATCGCAGTTGGCTGCAAAACTTGCGTATTATTACAGAATTACACATATCTTCATAGCGTTCAAAACAAACAGGGATGGAAAGTTAATTTCTTAAATTTCTTTTGTTTTGAAAGTATGGTTCTTTTTTTTTCCAGTATTTTAATTGGTCACTTTCTAACCGTTCTTTTACTTCCCAACTTCTAGACAAATTATCAAACCTCATTCCATGCTAAGTATAGCCTCATAAAGGTTAATATAAGGATGTTATATTAGAGTTGAAAGATATGGTTGGCTAATTTGAGTAGAATCAGTTAAGTTTTGAGGAATAGATTTTAAATCTGATTTTCAGAGGATTATATTTAAAGTCAAGGTTTTTGATAATATCTATTTTCAAAGTCCTAACTACTGTTAAGAGATATGAGTTCATTTTGACAGCTATATAGCTATGTAATGATATGAAATATATTAAGACAAGAAAGGGAGTTTTGGTTTAATAGATATTTTTAAGTTCCAAAAACGAATGATAAATAGTGAGCCAAATTAATATAATTAGTGAGATAGGAAATCCACTTATAAATCATTAAATGGATAAATATTGAATAAACTGATTAATATTAAACTATTATATATCAAAAAGGTAGGGAATTTTTTTGGATGTTTAGAGCTATTGATGGATAATCACATCAAGAAGCCCTTCTTCACTTCATTAAATATTCTTTTAATCGACACTATTATTGGTAATGATTCAATTTCATCAATAAAAGGTTCATAAACCCAAAACAAACATTAAATATTTCAAAAGAGTATAAACAATAATTTCAATAGATGATAAACTGAATTTGCAGCCAAATTTGAGTTGAATTCCAGGAGATTTATATTAATTATAAGCCTCATTAAATTCGCTTTTTCAACTGATTCAATCAAAAATAAACCTTATGTTATATAACATCCATACACCACCCATTTATCCAAACATTAATAAAAAAACACCAAACCTAAGATAAACTAGCAACCTAATAGCCACGATCAATATAAATAAATACCTACGCACGACCTCCACCCTTTAAGTGCGAATTCATTATCTCATAATTTTACCACCATCTACCACTATGACTAAGTCAATACTTGATGAACCTTTCCGTCCAAACAAGGGTGGATTCCTTAGAACATTCTGTGTAACTGCATTGGTTTTATACGCCCTTCTTATTACCACCAGTTTATTCAACGGATCCCAAAACTCGTCACATATCCCCCATGTCAACAACTTGGGCCACGGTGCGGGTAAGTTTTCAGATAAGTTAAACTCAGGTCACGGGAAGAAGAATGTGATTATGATGGTTACAGATGGTATGGGACCAGCATCCCTTTCATTGGCTCGTTCATTCAAACAATATACCCAAGACTTAGAAATCAATGATATACTTGCATTAGATCGTCATTTGATTGGGTCATCTCGTACTAGATCCAGCAGTTCATTAGTTACTGACTCAGCTGCTGGTGCAACTGCATTTTCGTGCGGCTTGAAACTGTATAATGGAGCAATTGGAGTTGACTCACATCATGTTCCATGTGGAACAGTTTTAGAAGCATTAAAGTTACAAGGTTATTTAACAGGTCTCGTGGTCACGACTAGAATAACCGATGCTACACCAGCCGCATTCTCCAGTCATGTAGATTACAGATATCAAGAAGACTTAATTGCTCAACAACAATTGGGCGAATCCCCACTTGGTCGTGTAGTAGATCTTATTTTAGGGGGTGGTAGAACTCATTTCTTACCACCACAACTTGGAGGGGGTCGTTCAGATCTGAGAAATTTGATCAAAGAATTTAGTGATTGGACATATGTTGGAAATCGTCAACAATTTGATGAACTTGATAATGGTTTAAATGTTACACTTCCATTATTAGGACTTCTTGCTGAACATGATATTCCTTATGAAATTGATAGAGATCCTAAAGAATATCCATCATTAGCTGAAGAAGTTAAAGTTGCCCTCACTGCATTATCTAAAGCTACTGAAGATTCAGAACAAGGGTTTTTCTTACTTATTGAAGGTTCTAGAATTGATCATGCTGGTCACCATAATGATCCAGCTGCTCAAGTTAGAGAAGTTTTAGCTTATGATGAAGCATTTGAAGAAGTTTTAAAATTTATTGATAATGCTGACGTTGAAACTGTTGCCATTTCAACCTCTGATCATGAGACTGGTGGTTTAGTTACTGCTAGACAAATTAGTCCAGACTATCCAGAATATTTATGGTACCCTAAAGTTTTAGCTGATAGTAAACATTCAGGAGAATACTTAACTAAAAAGATCTTAACTTATAAATCATCATTAGATTTTACTGTTGCTGAAAGTAAGGATAAATTTGATCAATTCTTGGGTGATGTATTCTCTAATGATATGGGAATTAAAGTAAGATCAGAAGAATCAAAATTAGTAAAGAACACTGATAGTCCAGAAGCTTTATTATACGTGTTGAATAATATGATATCAGTTAGATCTGAAACCGGTTGGACTACTCATGGACACCTGGCAGTCGATGTTAACATTTACGCATATTCTAATTCTGATGATATCAATAAGAAATTATTGAGTCATAAGGAGAACTATGGATTATTAGGTAATCATGAAAATATTGAAATCGGACAATTCATGGTCGATTTAACTGGTATTGATTTGAATGAAATCACTGATAAGATTAAAGGTATTAAACATAGTCCTCATGATGATGCTGAAGTTCATAGTACTGAAGATGATTATCATCATGATTTAGAACCTCAAGATGTTTAATTATGTTTTCTTCATTTTCTAGAGTTACTTTTGTGTCTAATTAGAAGTCTTCAAATAGAATCTTTAGAATCATTAAATTATTATATATTAAAACCCCATAATTTACCTTGAATTATATAATTTTTTCAGGTATTATTACCCTACTTTATTCCTACTTCATATTTTCTTGCTTACACATTTTTGCTCTTAATTGTTTACCGAATTTATAAAATATAAATGGTACAAACATCATTCCTAAACAAATAAATCCTAATAACCAACTTGCCCATTGTAACCCTAAATTCTTATACATTTGAGTAATGAAAAGTGGGAAAGCCGCACCAGCACTAGATCTAATGAATACTTTAGTACCTAAAGCACTGGCTGCAAATTTATAAACATCCAAAATATAATTGTTTAATGAATAGTAAAGTAAAACCATACCAAATCCAAATGGTATACCAGCAGAAGCAGGTCCTACCCAAATAATATGTTTATAAGAAGTAGCTCCTAATAAGAACATAGCAATTACTGGACCTGGAGCACCAATCATAGCACCAACTAATCTATCTTCAGGTTCTGGTTTACGTCTGGTACACATTTCATTATAATTCTTTTCAAGAATGACTGTGAAACATACAGCAATGGTGGCACCAATCAAAATTGGAATATACATCAATCCAACTTTATCTAATTCGTAACCGTAAAGATCACCAAAGATAGTTGGGAATGCAAAGAAAAATGCATAAACTAAACCATAAATTAATGCAATGAATAAACAGATTAAAACAAGAACTGGTTCTTGAACGATGAATTTAAATGGTCTATAGACAACATCATTCATTAATTCACTAAAATTCATTGGTTGAGCTTCTTGTTCTGTCATAATGTTCATATCACCAGTTTCCTTCCTTAATTTCTTAGCTCTCCTTTTTAAAATAACTGGAGCATAAGTTTCAGGAACAAAACAAATCATAATTAACATTACACCAGCAAATGCCATATTAACCCATCCCATAAGATCATATCTACCAGTATTTACAGTAATGAACCCATTTACAATAGCTCCAAGACAAGGAGCTGAATAAGGAGCCCAACTAAAACCAGCAATGAAAAAACCTCTTGTAGAATCATGAATATCACAAATAGATGCTGCTACTAATACTAAAGCTGAAGATGAAAATACTCCACATAAGAATCTACTTACTAAAACAGTTCCTATGTTTTTAGCTAAAGCAACGGGAATATTGAAAAGTACATATAATACAAAGGAAATGATATAGACTGGTTTTCTACCAATTTGTTCAGATAATGGAGCCCAACCGATACCAGCCATAAAACCAATAACATTTAAACTAACTGATAAAGTAGAAACTTCATCACTAACCCCGAATTTTTCACTTATTACCGGTATACCACCGGCTAATGCAGAACTTCCATATGCAGTTTGAATAACAAATAAAGTTAAAATTAATGAATAAAATAATCTTAATTTATAAGACCAATTAAGGGGGTTTTCAGGATCGTTAATCTTGAAAGTTACTAATTCGATTTCCGGACTTAAGTCTTCACTTAACTCCTCTTCTTCAGGTTTTTCCAGGGAAGTAGAAGTTTCACCTTCTGGAGAAGATGGTTCCACTTTACTCGCTCTACGGGAAGTAGATCTATGAACACCTCCTTTACTTAGCCTATTGGTAGTACGTCTACCTAAACTATGTAATGTTTCAACTTTAACCAACCCAGTATCAGTTTCTAAAGTGAATTCTTCTGGGAAAATTGGGTCATGAACATTATGAGGATAATTTATATCAGCTTTAGGTACTTCAGCTTCAAGTCCTCTTTCATATAAGGATTCATAAGTTTCAGTTTTGGTTTTAGTTAGCGCCATATTGGTACCATTAGTGGAAGCTGTATCTAATGATAATTTACTTTGGGCATCTTGATTAAGATCATCATAAAATTGTTGAGGAGCACTTTCTTCTAATTCTATTGAACTATTATCACTCATTATGGTTAGGAATTTTTATTGAAACTTATAAGGGAATCACCTTATTTAAATACCTAGGGCGTTTCCGCCGCTCCGATCAGGTTAAACAGCTATTTCATTTCCGACTTGCTTAACTATGGTAGTCATGTGCTGATAACTCCCGCCCGGAAATGGATATATCTGGAAAAAGAAATTTCCGCGGATATTGTTGCATAACCTTGTGACTCTTACTGGTTCTATCGTATTTATATTCCGTTAGATAGGATATTCTATGCGGTTATATTGATTATTCTGATAAGGCTATGTAAATATTTTTATTGTGTTGTCCGATTCGTTAATCACACTTGTGCAATTATTTGGGGGTTTTTATACACAGTTGAGACATTATTAAATGCGGCGAGTTAATAAAGATCTAGACTAAGGCTTGAAGTTACGGTTATTGAATTTATTAAGATTATTTATTATTTAAGTATTTATTACTAATTTGGTTTATTTTACTTTTTTTTATCTGATTACAGTTGGTTTTTTCTTTTATAGTTATTTTGTTATGAATATCCACTTACCAATTTAGCTATAATATAGGCTTTTATAGTGGTTATACTAGAATAAATGCTTTTACAGTGGTTATACTAGAATAAAGGCTCTTACAGTGGTTATACTATAATATAGTCTTTTAAACTATTTAAATATAATAAAGTTACTTGCAGTGTTTTTCTAGAATATGGACAGTTACCGTAGTTTTACTAGAATATGGTCACTGCAGTGGTCTTACTATAATATAGTCATCTACAGTGGTTATACTAAAACACACCCACTTACACTCATTCAATTATAACAATCCCATTACCCTCATTTTGTTACCCTATTATATAACTTTTTATTACTCTCAAGCTTTTCCACTGGTGTCTTTAAACTATCTTCATAACATTCCAAAATCACCCTCTTTAAAATCTCTACACTTTCCCAATCATTTTGGAAATGGAATGCTAACCTACTACCCATTACATTAATACCATTTTTTTCTCCTAATTCTACAAATAAATCTTGTCCCATTTTCATCTTTTTAAAATCAATAAAAACAAAATTCGTTTCTACGGGTGACTCTAAGGCTATTCCATGTTCCTCACAAAATTTTCCTACATCTTTAGCCATAATATGCGAGGATTTAAGTAATTTAAAGTTATCTCTAATCGCAATTAATGCCATAGATGTTATAATTCCTGCTTGTCTAATCCCTCCTCCATTTTGTTTTTTAAAATGATTGGATTTATTAATGAATTGTTGTGTTCCTACTAAAATAGACCCAACAGGTGCACCTAAAGATTTTGACAAACAAAGTGAAACTGAATCAAAATAACTACAATATTGTTTAATTGAAATCCCAGTCTCTGCTGATGCATTCCATAATCTAGCTCCATCAAGATGTAATTTAATACCATTAGTTTTAGCAAACTCACTAATACGTGCTATTTCTTCAATCGGCATAATCATACCATGTAAAGTGTTTTCTAAAGAGATCACTTTAGTTGGTGCTGCATGTATATCTTCATCATCAGGAGTATAGTTCTCAGCAATATCTTCAACTGTTAAATATTTACCGTTTTGTGGAACAACTGGATGTACCATCGCTTGTGATAAACTTGCTACACCACCAGCTTCATGTAAATATATATGGGCTCGATAATCACATAAGATGGAATAAGGTGGCTGATATAAATTAGCACGAAGTCCGATTTGATTTGACATGGTACCACTAACGCAGAATAATGCAGCTTCTTTACCTGTCAAATCTGCCATTGTTCTTTCTAATTCGAGTGTTATGACATCTTCTTTATAAACTGAGTCCCCGAATGTGGTAAGAGTATTTTCTATCATACTTTGTGTTGGAACTGTGAATGTATCACTTCTGAACTCATTATGAGTTGAATACTTTCCTTGAGTCATGTTAAATTTTCATCAAACACCGTCAGGTTATATTTTGCGGAACTCATCCCGAGATATTTTTGCAGCCACTGCTCACGTGACTCGATGACTTAGAAATTGATGACCATACTGGTTAAATATTGAGGTATTTGATTAAAAAAACGGCAATATGTTTCTATAGTGGTATGATAATCTAATTATACTTTTTTCAATCTATTTATATAATTTAAAGATGGTTATTAATTAGTGTAAAACTCCCATCTATAACCGAACGGTTGCACTATTGAGTGCTGCACGATTTAAAAAATTACGAGATCATGCCATGCACAATTTATCTCATATGTATAATATGTATGTACTATTTAAAATACTGCAGTTTTAGGTACTGTCATGTAATGCATAAGTCAATTTTCTATATATATGTTTTCCTAACCTAACCTATCTTCATCCTCCTTAAAATGCGTTCCCCAAGAATGGTCACTATGAATATTAGCATCCCAAATATTATTATTCAAACTGGTAGTATTGGTCATTGGTAAATTCATAAAGTTGGAAGTCAAAGGGTTAGCCAATGATGGAGGACTAACATTTCCAACATTCAAAAATGATCGATCGGCAACATTAGGAGTGCTATGATTCCAATTAGTTGGATAGTAAAAACGATTAATGGATTGTTGGGTATCGAATTGTATTGGATCAAAAGGTGATGCCATAGGACTCCGTGCAGGATTTTGCAATAATGGACTGTGGGTCTGTAAGGGTATATTCTCAAGAGGCAAAGGACTTTGATATGTTGGTGTACGATCATAGTTCTGGAACACTGTATTTGAATTATCATGATGTAAGGATTGCAAAGAATGACTCAATTGTACAGAAATCATTGGTTGATTTTGAGGTTCTTCAGCATAAATGTCACCATAGTAATCATTCAAATTATCAATATTTGGAGCTGGTGAAGAACTGGAAGATGACGATAAAGTTTGGGATTTTGACCTGTTTCTATTCTTTCTCTTTTTCAACTTATTGGCCTCGCCACCGAATTCAATGGAAGCTTCAAATTCATCAATAAATTGTGGAGTATATTTAGGGTCTTTAGAATGCTTTAGTAATTCTAGATCTTTGCTGTTATTAACATATTGCTTGATTTCCGACCAGAAATTTGATTTCCATGCGGAATCAAGACGATTCAAATGATTTAAATCATCAGAGATATCTTTAGACCATGAAGTATTGGCACTAACTAAGTTGTTTATAATCTCTAATCCTTTAGAAGTTACTGAACTATCTTCATTAAATACTTTTTCAGTAAACCATTGATCTACAAGGCCCTTTAAGTAATCATAAACGTTTGAAATTTGTTTCCTGTTGGCCTTGGTAGTCTTTAAAACAATTTCATTATTTTGAATTTGTAATTTAATATTTTCAATCTCCAAATTTACTTTAGATATATCATTCTTCTTTAAGGTTGTTTCATCTTCTCTAAAACTTTGAATTTTCATTTTTTCATTCTCGAGTTTTTGCCATTCCTGTTGAAGATTAGTCATTTCATTTACTTTGAGTTGATTCATACGTTTAAGATCACCAAGATAATTTGATGATTTACTTCTTCTCTTCATAACTTCTTCTTTCTTAGAAGTTTTCTCTTTAAAGCTAGCTAAACTAGAATTGACGGTCTGATTAGAAATTTTCAAATCCTGATCTAACTCATCATGAGTATGATTTAATGAATCGATTTCTTTATTACTATCGTCTTCTATTTGTTTGAATTCGGACTTTATTTGGAATAACTTATATTGATGAACTCTAAGATGTTTAATCAACTCTTCTTCAGTTAAACTATTCAAATCAAACTTACTTAACTCCTTTTCGACACCTTCGACAACTGATAATTTTTCAAGATTATTATTGATTATGTTACTGTCATTTAACTTCAATATCAGTTTATCACTAGTGGTTTCGATGTATACGACGTTGGATTGACTCTTATAATTATTAATTAGATTCACGGCCATAATTTGGATCTGGTAAAGATGATCCGGTTCTAGACCTGTTAGTTGACAATTTGTCGAACTAACAGTACCAGATTCTATGTTATTTACCATGACAATATATTTTACTTGGTCGAAAACCCCTAATTCAATATCCCAATGAATAGTAATGGAAGTATTATCAAGCTTATCTACGACGATGTTTGGAATATGAGGAATTTGAATATTCAAATCATGAAGGATATCATCCGTAGGAGCCCGAAGAAGTTTAATACACCGATGTATCAACCATAACGTTGATATCACCAAAGGTATTATCATTTGTATTGTTTGCACCATGAAAATTTTCGCATGGACACTTGAAACTGATGTTGATTGTTGATGATTGTGTGGGGGAGACCGTATACTCCGGGAAATCGTTATATTCAAACATTATTAAGACGAAATCATAAGATATTCCTTATCATTGAATAACCTATGATTTTAACTATTCAATTTAATTTTGGTTAAAGATATGGTAAGTACACGATTGCATGGCTGCAAAAACCCTCACCATACCCTCACTCATAGCAACTTATAAATATCATCATTAAATATCACCATGGATAAGATAGAACTTATAACACAACCTGAAACCAAAGATAGGGTTAAAAGAGCTATTGATAAGAATACTTTATATAAGTTATCACAACTTGTCAATGAGAATAAAATCCATAATACATCAGATTCTAAACCTCACCAACCACTTTTAGATGAAGATGGTTTAGAAGTACCTGAAGGGAAAATACCATTGGATGGACATTTTTCCACTAAAGAAATTCATGATCTAGTAATGATTGCTAAACTCGAAGGAATCTTAAATGATAATGTTATCGTTAAAGTATTGGAACAAAATGGTAAATTAGGTGATAAGGTCGTTATCATGGAGGAAGAAGATGAACTTTTACCAGTACCAGTACCAGAATCGAGAGGAAGACAAAAGAGTATCGGAGAAGATATAGCGAATGCTATTAAAGAGGCCCAAGCACAGAATAAGGATACATAGGAATTCAAAGTACTTAGGATATTATTAGAATCATTGATGTGATCACAATGGAACTCCACAAAAACTTCACAAAAGATTGCTTTTTGAATTAGAATTAGACATGTCGTATTGTAGTAGCTATGAAACTTTATTTAAGCTTTATTTATTAGTAGAAATGTTTTATTGAATATTTTAACGTTTTTTTTTGAAAGTTAATTTCCTTTTGTACCTCTTGTTCTTATTTAGGTGTTTTATCTTGTGAGTATTGATAACCGATTTGTGATGCGCACTGAGTGTTTTACGGCTGTGAGCACCTTTGAGTTTCGCACCAGTTTCTCCTGGTGTTACTGCGATAGGACTGACTTTTCGCACCAGTTCCTCCTGGTGTTACTACGATACGACTGACTTTTCGCACCAGTTCCTCCTCATGTTACTACGATACGCACTAAGTACCTCACTATATCTTCCAGTGTATTGTTTCGCACTGTCGCTCTAATCGTACACGATGAAATCACTAATAATATGGATAGGAATCACATTAATCACAAGTCTTTCTATCCTTTACAATTATCAACTAACGGGTGCAGATTCACCAAAATGTCATAATATCGTAATGTACCCGAGTTATGCCCGAATAAATCAGTTTAATACCGACTACACCCGATTTGCATCAAAATACTCATTGTACCTATACCGTGAACAAGGTAAAGATCCTCATCCCAATGAAGAAAATGGGTATAAATTACTGGGGATTCCCGTGCTTTTCATCCCAGGTAATGCTGGTAGTTATAGACAAGCTAGATCCATTGCGTCTAAACTGGCCAATTTGATATTCAATGGTGAATACCATGGTAATAACCCCAATGTACATAATTTGGATTTTTTCACCGCTGATTTTAATGAAGATTTCACTGCTTTCCATGGAAGGATTATGCTTGATCAAGCAGAATTTCTTAATGAAGCAATACGATATATTTTGAGTCTATATACTGATGAAGATGATACTCCGCGTCCTAAATCCGTGATTATCATAGGTCATTCTATGGGAGGAATTGTTAGCAGAGTAATGGTTACATTACCTAATTATGTTCAAGACTCAATAAAGACCATTATAACATTATCGTCGCCTCATTCTAAAGCCCCATTAACCTTTGATAGAGATATTATGAAGATTTATAGAGTTATAGACCAATTTTGGAAATTAGGGGGATTTATTCAGAATTATTCAAATATGAAATCTTCACTGATTTCAGATCCTTTTAGTGCCTTAAGTTCATTACCGGTATCTTTAGGGTTAAGTGATGTTAGTGGTATTGCGGAAGAAGCTCATAAACGTATTAGAGATATTTCTTTAATCTCAATAACAGGAGGAATACTAGATAATGTCTTACCCTCTGATTACACTTCTATAAGGGATATTATACCTTTTAGTCGTGGTTTTACTGTTTTTACATCGGGAATTGAAGATGTATGGACATCCATAGATCATTTAGCTATTGTATGGTGTGATCAATTAAGGAATGCAATTCTGAATGTATTATTAGAAATTGTTGATAAGACTGTTCCTGAAAAAGTTTATCCCTTGAATAAGAGAATGGAGTCATTTAGAAGAGCATTCTTGACGTTTATGCCCGTAACGATTGGTGGTGATATTCTACCTAAATTTGATAAAAACAATTACCAACATTTCCAGGGGAACTTTTCTTTATTATCCAAAGATACTCCTGAAATAATTGGTTGTGTTAATGGGATTTGTAGTGACTTATCTGAAGAAGTATCAAAAATTCCTGATGACTATTATGGTATTATAATTGAAAACGCTGAAGATATTTATATCAAAGCCAATGGTGATACGTTAGTTGGGAACCCTAAAGTAATTGACTGTAATATGTGGTTTCATAAAAATTTCATATTACCTCCAGATTTATTAACTACAGTTAATTTAAATATTGATAATAGTCTAATAGCTTATCATGTGACATACGATAAAGCTAGTATTAAAACTCGACAATATAATCAAATAGAGACTAAATGGCATAACGGAAATTTCCATTTAAATTACCATGGAACTTCACCATTTATTACTCATAATGATCCATTAAAGTTGGATATTTGGAATCTTGAAAATGAACCTATAAAAGTGCTGATATCTATTGATGTTCTTATCAGTATGAAATTATTATTTATTCGATACAGAACTAGTATTATCTCCTATGGACTTAATATTGCCTTATTAGTGTTGTTATTCCAAGATAAAGCCAGTTTTACTAAAACCCTTGATCATATCTTAAAGTTAAAGAATATTCTTCTTTATTTAGTAGGAAGTTTATTGGTTAATGTTTTCATTAATACTCCAATTGGTAATAAGATCTTAAACTTAATCTACCTTGAAAATGAACAACTCTTAGCTTTAGGAGTAACCAACTTTCAATTACTAAATATGATGTTTATGATATTGGGTATTACATTTAATTACCTTATCGCCGGATTAATTGAACTTATTTTAAAATATAAACCAAACGTAAGTATTAAAACAACACCTAGAAGGTTTAAATTATTTGTATCAGTGGTTTTGATGGGCCTAACATTGGTATACTTACCATATCAAGTGACTTTTATAATCTGTGTTCTTGTACAATTATTCAAAGTATTAAGAACAAGAGATTCATTCAATGTCACACTTTTCATGATAATGTTATGGGTTTTACCAATAAATGTCCCAATTGTAGTTGTATTAATTCATGATCTAACCATCAACTGGAGAACGTCATTTTCATCTCATCATAATATTTTATCAATCTTACCGATTTTTATTGTAGTTAATGGAGGGTATAGATTAAAGGTTAATAAATGGTTTATAGGGTATTGGATGGGTTATAGTTGGATGTATGGAAGTATTCATACATTCTGGTTATATCATTTATTTAATTATTATTGTATTTTGACTTTAGTTTTAGGGTTTAATGAGGAAGAAGAGAAGATTAAGAATTAGTAGAGTTGTTATAGAGTATATTTAGTGGAACGAGAATAGAGTACTATATACTGGAATAAAAAGAATAGCAGACTCCTATTTACTGGAATAAAAAGAAAGACTACTTCTATTCACTAGAATAAAAAGTAGAAGTAGATTAATAATATCATTTAAAAGAATTGTAAATATATAGATTATCATAGTACTTTTAACTATGGGCTTAGATTACTGTCCACACTATCTCAGATAATCTGTCTTAGAGTCCTAGTTTTCCATGTTTATTCATTGAAAGTTAGTATCTCTGGAAGCATCTCAGTGTTATAGAAGGTATGAAACCTTTAACTGATAATATTATTCCATGTATAATCAATAGTACTGTTTTAAAGTTACCACCATTTCCTCACTACCACTCTCGGTAAAATCCTCACTAATTTACGGTTACTCTCAATAAAATCCTCACTAAAATCCTCGCTAAAACCCTCACTAAAATCCTCACTAAATACTCTCTCGGTAAAATAAATAATCCTCCCTCACCTATACAAACTCTCGCGAACCAAAACACAGATCAATGTCTCTTGAAAAGAAGATTAGATCCTTCCTTCAAGGCCCTCGTAAAGGTGAAGCCTACGAATTAAAAAATGGTCTTGTCAGTCAATACAAATACGAACGTAAAGATGCCATTCAAAGAGTTATCCAAGCCATGACGTTAGGTAAAGATGTATCATCTTTATTCCCTGACGTGTTAAAGAACATCGCCACTTATGATTTGGAACAGAAGAAATTGGTATATTTATATCTTATGAATTATGCCAAAACTCATCCGGAATTGTGTATTTTGGCTGTCAACACTTTTGTTCAAGATACTGAAGATCCTAACCCATTGATTAGAGCTTTAGCCATTAGAACTATGGGTTGTATTAGAGTCCAAAAAATCGTGGATTATATGGAAATTCCTTTACAAAGAACGTTAAAAGATGAAAATCCTTATGTTAGGAAAACAGCGGCTATTTGTGTATCCAAATTATTTGATTTAAACCCTGAAGTTTGTATAGAATTCGGATTTTTGGATCAACTTAAACAACTTATCTATGATACCAATCCTATGGTTATATCTAATGCATTGAATAGTTTATATGAAATCAATGATATGAATAAAACCAACCAGGACATTTTAGTCATCAATTATGACTTGATTAAGAACCTTTTGGTTTGTTTAAATGAGTGTACTGAATGGGGAAGAATTACAATTTTAAGATGTGTCAATGATTTCAATTGTCAAAGTAAAGATCAATCCAATCATATTATTGAAAGAATCATCCCTCAATTACAACATATTAATCCTGCTATTGTTTTATCATCAATTAAAGCCATTTTACATCATTTTACTATTTTACAAAAGGCTGAACAAGACGCTATTCTTAAGAAATTAAGTCTGCCATTGATTTCCCTTATTTCTAATCCGATTCCAGAAGCACAATATGTAGGATTAAAGAACATTAGAATCATTTTAGAGAAATATCCCCTGATTTTAAGTAAAGAGCTTCGGGTTTTCTTTATTAAGTATAGTGATCCATTATATTTGAAGTTGGAAAAATTAGATATTATGATTAGATTATGTAATGAAGGAAATTTCAATTTATTATTAAATGAATTAAAAGAATATTCTATGGAATTTGAACCTTTATTAATTAAGAAATCTATTAAATCCATTGGGTTAATTGCTATTAAATTACCTAATTCTATCATTAAATGTATCAATTTGGTAATTGAATTAATTGATTCAAGAGGTGGTGATTTAATTATAAATGAATCAATTAATTGTTTAACAACTATATTAAGAAAATATCCTGGTAAAAATGATTTAATCACCTTAATTTTACCAATAATTACTAACAATTTTAACTTAGATACTGCCAATGATGAATCTACTGCAAATTATGTATTTTTACTTGGAGAGTATCCTAAATATTTCACTAATTTGAATAAGATTTTAAACTTATTCTGGCAAGATTTTGGGGAATTTAATAATGATATTAAACTCATTTGGTTGAATTCTATTATTAAAGTAAACTTGAAATCTCCAAATTCAGAAGTATCAACTTTACTTCAAAATACTCTTACTGAAATTACTGAGAATAGTGATGATATTGATTTAAGAGATAAAGCTTATATTTATTGGAGATTATTATCGATAAATGATCAAGAACTCACTAGTAAAATCATCTTACAAAAATTACCACCTATTGATTCGGTTTTAAAGAATTTTAACCCGGTTGTTTTAGATGAATTATTAAAAGAATTAGGAACATTATCTTCAGTTTATGGTAAACCAAGTAGTACATTTATCAAAGCACAAACCCAAGATATTAAACAATCTAATGAACAAACAAATGAACAAAATGAAGAGATTAAAGATGAGAACTTATTAGATTTCAGTGATGAAGGAACTGCATCAAATGGTAACATACTAAACGATTTAACTGATTTGTTTAGTGGTAACCTGAATCAAAATACTGATGATATTTTGAATTTGTTTAATGAAATGAATGTACTGGATAGAAAGAGTCCAACTCCAGTACCGGCCAATTCTAAGAATGAGAGTAAGAATATAGATGATTTACTTGATTTGTTTTAGATTATACCCTTAAATATTGATATATATGATATACATAAATTTTATTAAACACACTGGGGTTTAATTTTCATACTTATTCGTTCTTGTTGATTCTTTTAATATCTTCTTAACTTCCTAACAATCATTTTTGTTAATTCTTTTAACTTCTCAACTATCATTCCTCGTCAAATCCTCTAACATCTTCTTTACCTCTATAACCTTATCATCTATTACCTTAATCTCTTGATTCTTATTATTTATTTGTTGCTTCAACAACATTATCAACAGTTCTCTAGACTGATGTGGTCTATAACTATTCAATATATGATTGATATTTATTAGGATTATCTTCAAATTCTCTATCTTATCATGAAACTCTTGGGGATTGATTGAGAGTATACCTAAGAGTTCAATGAAGTTCACTAATAAAGATTTCACAAGTTTATGAAGCAGTTGTATTTTATTAGAATTATCTTCTAAATCAGGAAATAATTGTTGTAGACCTAACTCTTCAAGTTTTGGTAATTTATCTTCAAATGACCAGATATTCCCATAACCTCTATAGTGAGTACCTTCAGGTTTGTCAGGAGGTACGAGGAATTTCAATTCAGAATTTTCAATTTCTTGTTGTGATGAAGTTTCAAGTTTTTCTAGGTTTTCCCGAGTAAAGTATTTATAAAACACCGGTGGTGGTGGATATAAAGCTGAGATTAAATCTTCAGACATACTGTGGTGGTAATACAGACAGTGCGAATAATTAATTAGTGCAAATGCTTAATCACCGCGACTGATCCTGTAAATCTGAAAATATCCTAACATGAGTGATATGGATATTGATACTTGTATGTAATATTTTCAAACCAATTAAGTTGTTTGTGTACTAACAAATAGTGCCTGAAGTAGAGCAAGATAAGAAACCCAAATTCGAGGTCAAAAAATGGACAGCTGTAGCATTTTGGTCTTGGGATATAGTGGTAGATGTTTGTGCTATTTGCCGTAATCATTTAATGGAACCTTGTATTGATTGTCAAGCAAATGTAGGTGGTAATAATGAAGAATGTATGGCAGCATGGGGTCAATGTAATCATGCATTCCATATGCATTGTATTAATCGTTGGTTAAAGACAAGACAAGTATGTCCCTTAGATAGTCAAGAATGGGTATTTCAGAAATTTGGTAAGTAATTCCATCAATCGGTATCTATTGATATTTCCATATTAATGAAGAAAGAATTAAAATAAAATTAATAATATATTTGTTAAATATCCTATAAATGTTTGATTATATAATGGCTATGCCAATAATAGATTCTTGATGAAATAAAGGTTTTTATGATGTACAGGATGTTGGAAGGTACATATTGTAGGTGTACATAATGTTATAGATGTACATATTATAGATGTACATAATATGTGTAGTGATTATGATAATGTCATTATTCTCTGAAAAACTCCTAATATTACTAATTCCGAACATCCAGGCTTTAAATCCTCAAATGCTTGTTTTAAATTATTATCAGTTAAATAATTACCCTGTAATTCTACGAAAAATGCATAATGCCAATTTTTTAACTTGGAAGGTCTAGAATTGATATTTATCAAATTAACATTATGTTTCTCAAATTTCATTAACATTTGTACCAAAGATCCTGATTTTTGATCATAGTCTTCTTTCATTGTGAATAAGATGGAAGTTATCCATTTTCCTTGAGTTTGAGGTAATGATGAATGTCCCAAAATTAAGAATCTCGTGGTGTTTCCTTGATTATCCTCGATATTATGTTTAATAACTGGTAGATTGTATAACCTGGAACACATTGATGAAGAAATACAAGCAACCGGTTCAGGGGATAGACTTACAATTTCTGCAGCTTTTGAAGTTGATGAAACATCAATTTTCACTACTTTGGATGGTAATGTACTTAAGAAATCAGTGACTTGGCCCCATACTTGTGGATGACTATAGATCTTAGTTATATCCTGTATATCTAATTGTTTTGATAAAAAATTATGATGTATTGATACGTATTGCTCTCCTACAATTTTGAACTTAATGCTGGGATTATCAAAGTACCAATCACGGATCAAATCATAAGTAAATACCACCTGGCCATTGGTTGAGTTTTCAAATGGCACTACAGAATATTGAACATCACCAGAATCGATTATTTGAAAACACAGTTCAATTGAGCTTTGTGGATATATATCAATATCTTCACCAAATTGTTGAATAACCGCTTGGTGGGTGTATGTTCCTTTAGGACCAAGGAATGCTACTTTAGTCATGTTGCGAATTTTTATTTAGCTAGAGGTATTAGTGAGGGGGTTGAGACTGTAGTCAGTCAGTAGGTCAGCAAGTGCCAGTAGTGAGGCCAGTAGTGCAGACAACAGTGGGGCCGGTATTATAAATCTCTGTGCGAGTAAGAATATGATCTGTAGTACCATCTGTTGAACGATCTGTAGTACAGCTGATCCCGAGATTTAGTGGGGCATTTGGTGATAATTGAAAGGTTAATTTTCGTAAGAATTCAGCCTTGATTTTTAAGTTTATAAAGGGAAATAATTTTTTTTTTTTAACATTGAATACGATAAGGAATATGTGGGTTTATAGAACTGTGATTCCCATAACTATTGGTTGTAATTTTATTACTTTTTGTTTGTAATTATATTACTGTTTGTTTTGTAAGATTTACAGGTTCCTATAAATTAATTTATACCATTTCTAAATTTAGAATTGACTTAATCCATTTTAAATTTAATTACTGAATCAGACATTTTCATTTTAATTACAATGAAAAAACATTTTAAATAAATTTTCAATTCTTTCTTCAACACCAAGTTCATAAGTAGAGATAGCTTTTCATCAGTATAGATATATGATTCGTACACGACCCCATCGACTTTTCAAATACTCTCCTAACTCATCATTCATTACCTAACCCTTGACACCATTAAACTAATAAAATGAATCACTTTAAAACCTTAATAATATCAAAAATTAAGGGTAAGAATAACAGAGATAACCCCGGAAACCGTATTCAAAATCGATAGAGTGTACGAACGTTTCATCACGTTCAAGTGAATTAACTGTTTTTTAAATATACAAGTTATTTAACTAATTTAAGCATCTTCATTAATAACACCTCTTTCACTAACATAGATACCATCTAAGAATTTACGGATATCTTTGTTTCTGACTAAACATTTTTGTTGAATGTCAGCAGCGTTTTGTGAAACATCTTCTAATGAGTTACCTTCTAAGACTAATTCATCTTTTTGGTTAGCAGATTGACTGATAGTAACACCTTCAGTGATTGGGACTTTTCTGACTCTCTTTTCACCTAAGAAATTTCTGATTTCAACGAATTTTTCACCATCTTCTTCAATGATGTTAACGTTAATTGGGAAATGCGCATAAACGTATCTCATTTTGTATTTGTAACCTTTGGTAACACCGGTGATTAAGTTAGCAATTAAAGATTTGACAGTTCTTAAAGCAGCAACATGTTTTCTGTCACCGTTGTGGACAACGATTTTAATTTGCTTGTTGGTGATTTTTTTGAAGGTGACATCAATGTGCTTTAAGTCTTTGGATAAAGTACCTCTTGGACCAGTAACTTTAATACTTCTAGCTTTGATTTCTAAGGTAACACCTTCTGGAACATCTAAGACTTGTTCAGTTTGTACGAATTTCATAGTGGTAGTAGTTAGTAAAATTTTTTTTCAGTGAGAATGAGATTTAATTTTTCAAAAGTCGTGGATGGTGATTTTAGTTTGAGGGATGACATTTACTATTCTGAGGATTACGAGTTACCCGGTTTTATAGTTACGTTGGTTAATTGGTATAGAACTATTATCTAATTACTATTTACATTATTTACAATGATATCACATGATATAGGTTTAAATGACCTGTTATATCAATGATATCACATGATATAGGTTTAAATGACCTATTATATCAATGACTATGTCCTACTACACTTTCACATCTACCACACAATCCCTCAATAGCATTATATTTCCAACATCTAGGGCACTTATTCTTCTTACTATAACCTATTCTTACAACTCCAAAATTAGTATCTACTTGATCAAAGAATTCTATCTCTTTCTTAACTTCACTGACTAATAAAATATCTGCCAATAACTCATCACCTACAATCTCCAATATTTCATCATCTACACTAACTACTAATTCTAAGTTCTTTTTAAAGTTACCTTGTTTTCTTAATGTTTCAAATTTACTAAAAACAGTGTCTCTGAAGTCTAAAATAGGTTGAAAATTATTCAATACTGGTGTAACTTTATACCAAGAATAAGGTAATTTGAATGCACTATCAGCAATGTTTTTCCATGGTGTGAACTCCCATACTTCTTGAGTAAGTATTGGCATTATAGGACTTAATATTCCTATATAAACTTTTAAAGTTTCTTGTAAAACGAATTGAATTCCTTGACGTTTACTATTCTCAACACTATCAGTATATAAAGAATCTTTAGATACGTCAAAATATAAAGAACTCATAAGATTCATATTCTTATTAATATCTCTTATAACCTTTTGAAAATTATACGCATTATAGCTTTGTTCACATGATTGTTGAAGTTCAGAAAGTTCATTAAGAATGAATTTATCAAGTTCATTTAATTCAACTTGTTCACGTTTTCTTTCTTCTCTAATAGTAAAATCATCACCAAGGTTACCTAACAAGAACTTAAATGTAACTCTGAATTTCTTTAAATTCTCTAAAACTCTAGATAATATCTCATTAGATATATTAACATCTCCAGTATAATTACTGCTACCAATCCACAATCTTAACCCATCAACTCCTAATTTACCTACCAGACTTAATTTACCAGTCCCATTGATCAAATCTGATGGTGCTATAATATTTCCTTGAGATTTAGACATTTTCGTATTATTCTTATCTAAAACAAATCCATGAGTTACAACTTTTTTGAATGGACTTAATGCTTTAAATTCCCCTTGATCTCCTGTAGAAATTATCTTGTTAAGTATAGAACTTTGAAACCATCCTCTATGTTGATCACTACCTTCAAGATAAACATCAGCTATGTCATTTAAAATTGTCCATGATGTTCCAGAATCAAACCACACATCCATAGTATCTATACCTTTACTTATTTCAGAAATTTCCCCGTCATATGAACTTGGTATCCAAGTACTTAAAGGCACGGTAGTATCAAACCATGCATTAGTTCCTAACTCATCTAATTTCTCAATAATATAATCAACCCATTCTACCATAGGTTCCCCATTTTTATATACAATTGGTATTGGAACACCCCAGCTTCTTTGTCTTGAAATACACCATTCATTTCTTCCTTTGATAAATGAGCTTAATCTGTTTTTACCGGTCTCTGGTATGAAATCTACTCCATCTATTGCCTCTAAAGTAGTATCTTTAATCTTATCAACATTAATAAACCATTGAGGAGTTGCTCTTTGAATAACTGGGGTTTTCAGACGCCAATCATATGGATATGAATGTTTGTATTTAGAAACATGATGGATCATATCTAAACCTTTATACACTTCAATACATTTCTTAATTGTAGGCATTTGATTAACCTTTCCTTCAACAAAATCCAATTCTCCTTCATCATTCACAGCTCCTTCTATTTTCAAATTATTTGCAAGTCCTATGAAATAATCTTCAGTACCATGGGCTGGTGCTGTATGAACTAAACCCGTTCCAGATTCAGTGACATGGTCTCCATGGAAGATTGGACAGATTTCATTAGTTAATGGGTTTAAATATTTTGAGTCAAGTAGATCATTAATATTAACAGATCCTTCAAGTTTATAACTATCATTTAATTTCATTATATCTTCCACGGCAAACTTGGCTACAATTAAAGATTCCTCACCATTACTCAATTTGACATATTCCAAATCCTTATTAATACAAATAGCTTTATTTGCCTTCAAAGTCCATGGCGTGGAAGTCCATATTAATACACTAGTTTTAGGATCATTTTCAAGTTTAAACTTAACATGTACTGCTAGAGAAACATGTTCTTTATATTCCAATTCAGCTTCGGCTAATGCTGTTTTGGTATCTACACCATACCATACAGGTTTTAATTGTCTTATGAGTAAACCATTCTCTATAACTTTCTTAAATACTTTTAATTGATTAATTTCGAAACTATGATCCATAGTTTTATATTTAACCCAATTTGTCATAATTCCATACTGTTCGAATTGTGATTGTTGTTTTTCAATCATTTCATTAGCCAATGCTTGTGACAGTTGACGTATAGTCACAGGAGAATTCCCAGGTTTAGATACCTTTAATTCGATAGGTAATCCATGACAATCCCATCCTGGAGTATAATGAATCTGTTGATCTTTATATAACAAATGATATCTATTTATGATATCTTTCAAAACCTTATTCATAGCATGACCCAAATGAAGGTCTCCATTAGCATAAGGAGGCCCATCATGTAGAATAAACTTTGATCTAAGGTTTTTCTGGGTTGGAGTGCTTGATTGATTTATGGGTTGTTGACTCTGCCAATCATATAACAAAGTGGTTGAAGTATTAAGGAGGGTCTTAAGTTTATCACCACTCGGCAATTTTGGCGAAAATAATGTTTTAGGTAGGTTTAAAGTGGAGGAGTAATTTTTCATTAGCTACCTAAGTTATGAGTTATAGTAAAGAGTTCGCGATATTTAACATTGGTTCATCTCATGAGCCGCACGAAGATACTTAGTTAGTACTGAACAACTCAACATACTCCATAAAGAGAAGAAACAAGTAAAAGAGAATAAAAGAAAATTCAGACACAATATAGATCACTATACATTCCGACATTCATACAAAAAATGTCAATAAATAATCATCTGATAAATTAAGCTTTGATGTTCTTAACTAATTCAATATACTTTTCAGTAGAGAAAGATTTTGGTCTTTCAATTGGTAAACCAATACCTCTGTCTAAGATTAATTGTGGTAAGACACCGAAGGCTCTGGAAACACCGAATAATACAGTGTAGAAACTTTCTTCAGTTAAACCGTAGTATTGTAATAAAACACCAGAGTGAGAATCAACATTAGGCCATGGGTTCTTGGTTTTACCGTGTTTGGTTAAGACACCTGGAGCAACTTCATAAATGTTAGAAACCAATTTAAATAATTCGTAATCTGGCATGTGTTTCAAAGCAAATTCTCTTTGAGCGGTATATCTTGGATCAGTCTTTCTTAAGACAGCATGACCATAACCTGGAACAACTCTACCAGAATTTAAGGTTTCCCATAAGTATTTTTCAATGTTTTCTTTGGAGTAATCACCGTTTAATTCTTCTCTCATCTTGAATAACCATTCTAAGACTTCTTGATTAGCTCTACCATGTAAAGGACCAGCTAAACCGTTTAAACCAGCAGCTAATGATAAGAATGGTGAGGATAAAGCACTACCAACTAAATGAGTAGTATGAGCACTAACATTACCACCTTCATGATCAGAGTGAATGGTTAAGTATAATCTCATTAATTCAACGAATTCTTGGTTTTCACCGAAACCTAATAAGTTGGATAAATTGGCAGAGTAATCTAAAGAGCCATCAATGGTACCGATTTTACCATCCTTGAAAACATTTCTATAAATTCTAGCAGCAATGTTTGGTAATTTAGCTAATAATTCAATAGAATCTTCATAAGTGTATTCCCAGTATTTCAGTTTATGAACACCTTGAGCATAAGCCTTAGCGAATTGAGATTCGGATTCTAAAGCAGTAACGGCAATAGAGAATTGAGCCATTGGGTGTAAATGAGTTGGAGATCTATCAATTAAATCTTCAACGTGTTTTGGTAAAGCAGATCTAGCAGCTAATTCTTCACTTAAAGCTTTAGTTTGAGCAGCAGTTGGAACTTCACCAGTTAATAATAACCAAAATAACGCTTCTGGTAATGGTTCATTACCACCGGCAGCTTTTGGTAATTCTTGTTGGATATCAGGGATAGTTCTACCTCTGAATCTAATCCCTTCAATTGGATCTAATACACTACCTTCCCAAACTAAACCTTTGATACCCCTCATTCCACCATAGGCTTGTTCTAATAAAACTTCTCCAATAACGGTTTTACCGTATTCTTTCTTTAATTGTTTAACTTCCTCGGCCTTTTCTGGTAAGATTTCACTTAATCTTTGTTTTAAGCTTGGCTCAGAGTAATTTCTTACGAATCTAGTTAAGGATTTTTTAGCTTGTGTTTTAAACATTGTAACTGGGTTGATACTTGCTTGTAAAAAATCTACAGGGAAATAACAGTCTTAAATGAAAATTTCGCAAATCAATGGCCATTGGTTTGAACCAATCATGGAACAAAAAAATGTTTTTCGTACGTGCAAAGTCCGATTTCTGGGGTCGAACTCGGTTACTTATTAAATAGGTCATTGGGCCCCACTTGGTTTTAAAATTATTTACCAATTCCCTATCCCCGAAATTTGTCAAGGTTATTACCGGATACTTTGAATATTAATATCATAGAATTAGTTTTCAAGTTTTTTAGGTTTTTGATGGTATTAAATTGATTTATAATACCCGGGGTTATTGGTGTACTGGTAGTTGCACTGTGGTTACATTCTTCGGTGTTTTATGTGCGTGCATGTGAACCATCATTTATCCGAAAGACGTCATGGTGTCGGCAATTTCAGATTGTTTCTTTCTGCAAATGGACTAATGTCTCATTTTAGTCAAGTGTTGATGTCGCGATCGCATCTCATCCACTTAATACCGTGAATGAATAGAATCTTAGGAAATATCTATATTTCTTCTATTGATCCTTTGTATAAGGATCTAAACCCTATAACTGATATTTTATCGGTATTACCGGGTGACTTACCCGACTTATCCGGTTATAATCACCTTCAAATTGATTTGTTTGATGACAATACCCTGATTTTTTTTATATATTTACCCCGGGTTTTTAATTTCATTAACTCAGCCCTTTATGATTCAAAAACTCCGAACATTAAGTCAAACCATAAAGGACATCTATTAATTCATTGTCATGAAGGTTTAAATCGTTCTGTTTGTATTTTAATTTGTTACCTTATAAAGTATTATAAATTAACATTAAATCAGGCCATATATGCTATAAAGAGAAAGCAGGAGATTAGAATAAGTGATTGGTTTATGAACCAATTGGAATTATTTGAAGAGGTAAAGGGTGATTTGACTGATTTGAAAGTTCGTCAATTTTTAATTGAAAATATGGAAAATGGGTATGAAGTATTTCAATCTTTAAAGAATGAGGTTGAGGATTTAGATACTACGAGTTTACAAGAAGGGTCGCAAGTAGAAGACACAAAAGTAGAAGGGTCACAATTAGAAGAATCACAAATAGAAGGATCACAAGTAGAAAGTCCACAAATAGAAAAATCACAAGTAGAAAAAAATCCTGATTCATTAATTACATGTAAAAAATGTAGAACACCTTTAGCGAAATTTTCACAAATTTTAACCCACACTCCACCAGATGAAACATCTCGTCAATTATACTTTAAAAATCAACTAGCTCATGATAAATGTACTCATTATTTCCTTACAGATCCTTTGAAATGGATGAATATCAATAAATCCGAAGAATCAGGACCAATAGATGGAAAATTAAATTGCCCAGGTTGTAATTTTAAAATAGGAGGATTTAGTTGGAAAGGATCAAGGTGTAGTTGTGGTAAATGGATTACTCCAAGCTTTAATCTTGTTATCAGTAAAGTAGATGCAAAGATGACAATAAAAAGAGTATAGAATTTGTATATTATCATAAATCATATATTAACTATCAAGTGTCATATCTTCATATTCTACATCTTGAGCCATAAATTCATCGGAATCCAAGTTTGGTAAGTCATTATCTAAATCTATTATATCATTATCAACCCCTGCAGGTAAAGTTGTACCTCTAACAGCATTAGATTCAATTACTTCTACAGGTGCTTCATTTGTAATTAATTCATTATCCTCATTAACTTCTTCATAATGTTGTGAATCTTGATAATACTCTTCCATTGTTTTGTTAATACCTATCGGTCTAAGACTCTTATAACCATGGTATCGTATCTCATTCAAGTGGTTTAATTTGATCTGTAACATAGGTGATAATTGATTCTTACCATAATTTAAATTAGAAGATCCTGGATAATCAGGAGCATATGCAGATAATGGTGGTTGATATAATTCTGTTTGTGTATTATCATTAGATGAAGCGTTTGTCCATAATTCTTGGTAATTTACATTAAAATTAGGAGCATACATGGTACAAAGATCGCACTGTTTTTGTGAGCTTTTAGTGCGAAGGGGTCAGCAGCCTTTGGTCCCAAAATCCTTTAGTGCGCTTATACTTTCTTTAATCCGTTATAATATGTTTCCCTTAATCCTTTAGTGCTTAAGTCCTTTATCTAGTTATTTTTCTTTTTTCTTTGCTGTTTCTTTTTCTTCTTCTTCCTGTTTCTTTTCTGTTTCTTTTCTTTTCTTTGCTGAGTCTCTTCCTTTTGTACGCTTCACCACACAGATTCAAATCAATAAGAGTACTACAACCCTATGAACTACTTAAATACCTCTATTAACTACTTAATCCCTTTGTTGAACAATTAAATACCTCTATCAACTCAATCTAAATCTCACTTGGCCAACTAAATGGCATATTTATCATACATCCATAACAAACATTTAAATCATCTTTCTTCTCTACTTCCTTAATCTTTTCCTGCTCTTTGAACATCCTATAATTTTCTAATTCTTCAGGTGTAGTCAACTCCGCAGGTTCATTAACAGTAATCTTATTTAACCATTCCTTTGATGCTTGATATATTGGATCCCCACAAATCTTACAAAGTTCATGTTGTTCATATTTACTTGGTGGTACTAATTTCTCACTAATCTTTACAACTGTAGGTACTGTACTAACGTAACCATCTCTTTCAACATTTGTCAAGTATCTTTGTACAATTTGTTTTATACTCATATTCTTATTAATATTAGATACTATTTCTGTGGATCGTATAGTTTCAGTTAAATCGTTAATTTTAAGGTAATATTCAATTTCTGTTTTGAATAATTCTTTGATTGGATGCTTAATCCAAATATCATCAATTTTAGCATCATTAAGCTTCTGAGGTATCTTTGTACCACGACCTTTAATAATCAATGATAATGATTCTACTGCTAATTGATTCATAGTATCACAATACATTATGGTTCCATAACCATTTTCTTTAGCTATGTTTAATAAAATCTTATCATACCATACTTCTAATAAATCTTCCTTAGTGGATTTATCAAGGTTAAATATTTCATCATAGGTGATATTTGATTCACTTATAAGTATATTGAATTGTTTATCTATATTGTATTCTTTAATGATTTTGATATGATCTTGAGGTTGGATAAGTTTAAATTCAACACCTTCGTATTTTTGGGCCAATAATTCGAAATTATCGGCTACTTTCTGATCTAATGATGCTATAGAGAATTCTTCAATATTAACCACTATTATTTCAAATCCGGGAGTTCCACGAGACTTTCTTTGTTCACCAAGTAAATCATATAACATATTCAATGTTGCTAAACTTGAAGAGCTTCCACTATAAGCAATCATTACTTTATGAACACCATATTTAGAATTTACCTTATATATGTCAGCCATTAAAGATTTCCTTAATTTACCTTGAATGAATTTATTGAAACAATTATTACATATAGCTTCTTTACGGTTTGATATGGAAGCGTTTTCACCACATTTCAAACATTTTTCAACTGTTTCTGTACTATTATCTTGGTTCAATAATGTTATCATGATGCGATGAGATGGGATAGTGATCTTCTTATATGGTACAAGTTATTTTTAATTGAAAAGATATATGATTGGATATGATAAGTGTAGAATATTCTATTTGTGGCTATTTGTGTAATGATATAAACTAAACTCGTTTTATATTCAAAACTAATGTCTATGAGTTGACTTCTTTATTCCTCTATATATCAGGTCAAGTTCACACGAATTGAGAATTTCTCAACATGAAAGAAGACAAGACTGAAGCTCCTGAAACCGATAAATCAAAAGTCGATTTCACTAAAGGTGGTGTAGACAACTTCAAGTTCTATCCTGATAATCCCGAAAACCATCGTCATAAATATAGATGGGTTCATAAAGAACCTTCAAAATTCTATGATCCTTGTGAAGAAAGTAGACAAGCAAGTTTAAGTTGTATATTAAGAAATCAAGAAGATAGAACTGTTTGTCAGGAATTTTTTGATGCTTATAAAGAATGTAAGAAGGATTTCTTTAGAAGGAAAAGACAAGATAAAATTGAGGGAATGGGAGGTTGGAAGCGTTGATTTATTTCAATAGCTTTTGATCTATCAATCAAGTTAATGTAAATAGTAATGTAATATAAATGTTATACAATTTTTTATAAACTTCAAACAGATCAACTGTTAGTTTCTAGAATAAATCAAAATAAATTCAATCAAATAAAACAAAGAAACTTCTTTCATCAAATAATCAGATAAACTGCCCTCATTAAACAACCAGATAAACTTGACTACCACCACCAATATTAAATGAATTCTTATTCCCCCTCGTGGCAATTGCATTTATTATCATATCATCTTCTTCATCAGAACTACCTAATTGTAATTTCCCAAATTTCCTATCTACAGATCCAACTAGTATAGTATTCTCAACTTTTCTAGTACATGACTTATAAGCTTTATGTAACCCATTATGAGGGAACAAATCCAATAAATAATACAAATATTTATCTAAATAATCATCTAAATCAATAGATACTTTAAAAAAAGTATAATTCAAGAGTAAATTCAGTAAACAATGATTTTCACAGGTTAAAATCTCAATCAAGTCATGGACTAATTTACTCTCCCAATGATTCTTATAATATGAAAGTTTCGATAAGATATCATCTAAACTATCATTTAACATAACAAAATTTCCGATGGTTTCAGATTGTTCTTTTGTTAAATTCAAATATTCTCTTATAGGCCTAAAGTTTTCTAAAAGTCCTTTTAGTGTCAAATACTTATTTATAGGATGAGCTTTAGTGAAAATACAGAATAATAAACATTTTACCAATAAGAAACTTTTAATTTGTTTAAAAGGATTTAATTTGAACCAGCAAACTAATTGATTTTGAATCTTGAAATTCCGGGATTTTATAGTATGTAAATTTTTAGGTCCATCTTCTATATAGAATCTTAAATCATTGGTTTTAAAATCAATAAGTTCTCCTTTTAAACGATATTGGAAAAGTTTAGATTGGAATTTTGTTTCAACTTCTTTGGGATCTAATGTATTAATATGATCAATCATTCCCTTTACTATAGTTATTTTGAGATTATTTGATGATTTGCTCATTATAATATCATAAAATTGCTTTAAACTGGTGGTATAATTAGGTGGTAAGACTGTACAAACAAGTTCTAATCCAAGGTTATCATAATTAATTTTATCAACAATTATATTAATATTTTGATAATCGTAACTACTACCTTCTTGGAAATATGAACTTGGAGTTAATCCAATATCTTCAATATTTGTTTCAGTATTTAATTCATTAGTGTCTTTCTTATTTTTCTTGGTCTTTGGCTTTTTCGTTTCCAATTTCCGTCTTTTGGAATTCCCATTATCTATATGACGTCTTTTCTTTAAATTTCTATTATGTTTCAAAAAATTAGATAATTTGAAATCCAAGTCATAATTATTCCATTTACTATGTTCATGAGTCTTATAACAATGCATGATGGGGTTATCTAAAGGTCTTAACGTTCTGAACTGTTTTTTGAATTCACCAAAGAATTTTTCAATTCTTGAATAGGATAATTTATTAAGGGTGTAACTTTGTAAATTATCAGTACTAGTGTTAGGTAGGGCGAATCTAGTTCTAGCTCTACGTAAAGTACTCTGTTGTAAAGACCTAGTTAATGAATTAACTGGCGGATTTTCTCTACGGATTGCATTCAGTCTTCTTAATTCTATTGGTCTAAAGTGTTGGGTCAATTCTAATTGTAAATTAGGGACACTGTCATATTCCATATCACCCTCTTGATCAATCTCACTGAAGAATTGTGATAATAAATTTATACGGTTTAAACCGGTAGTAATATCACCTTCAAAATATGACGAGTCATCATCAGTTTCATTATTCCTTTCACTTCTACTACTTGTAGATATATCATTAGAGTCATTATCATAGTTTCCTTGTCCTCTATACATAATCACGTCTGTATTTAATTCGGTATTTGGGGTATTATCATTATCATTATTTATGTCATTATTATTATTATTATTATTATTATTATCATTATCATCATCACTTAAATTGTTATCGAATCTTGCAACATGGTCAGAAGACTCTCCGGTGCCTTCTATGACTTCGTCACTTACAAATTCAACTGTAACTCCTTCCATGATGCGCACAATTTTGAGAAGACCTTATAAATCTTTGATCTGTCATATCTAGGAAAGTATAGAGAATTTATAACAAATTCCATATAAAACCTAGATTATATAAAAGGTAATTAATAGAGTGATTATATAAATTATTTTATTTCCATTAAGTTCCAGAAATTCATTTTTTCCCTTACCCTCCATAAATTCATTTTTCACATAAATCCTTCCCTTATAAGAACCAAGACTAAAGAAATGACTACTGTATCACAAAAAGAATTAAAAAACTTAATAGCATCATTTAAAGAAGCTTTAGAATATTGGATTTCTAATCTTGACAAAAAAGGTGTTGAGCCTTCAAAAGTTAATGACCCAATTAGTGAATTGGGTAAATTAGCACAATTAATTAAAGCCCATACTACTAAAGTGGGAATTATCTTTAAACCAGAAACTTTAACTAAGCAAGTTCAAACTGGATTTAATACATTACAAAAATTAAGTGAAACTGATATTTTACTCGTTAGTTTAATTAGTCAACTAGATAAAGCTGATTTATCCACTATCTATTACGATGAGATCATTACAAAGACAATAGATATATTGAATAATAATATTGGTTTGGTAATAGAATTAGATAAAATCGTTGATAAAATTAATGAGCCAGTTGAAGAATCTGATGAAAGATTAGTATCAGTAGCTAAGATTTGGAGTAGTTGTGATAGTTTAACTAAAGTATTAAAAGATGGGAAATTAGAATTATTAAAACTGAAATTTAAACAAGGTGTATTTTTAATAGAAGATGGATTAGATGAATTTGAAGAATGGGCTGAAGATCCTGAAGAAATGGATGATCCTTTTGATGAAGGTTTCAGTGATGATGATGATGATGATAAAACTCCTTTAGATGAAAGTTTAAAACGTGATTTATCTGAATTCAGTACCATAGTAAGTGAAAAAATCAAATTAATTAAATTGTTATTATCTTCAACTATTAAATCTTTACCTTCAATAACTTCCGGTAATGATGTTAATCAAATTTATGATTCACAGAAGAAAATAGTGAATTTGGTAGATAAGATGATTGTTGAGTTAATGATGAATAATAATATTAAAGAAGCTAAGAAGCTATTAGTCGATTTAACAAAAGTTTGTAAACTGTTGATAAGTATCGTTAAAGATATAAATAAATCTAATCCTACAAAGGTAAAATGGTGTACAGCATGGGAGACAAAGTTTCAAACAAATTAACAGAATGTACAGAGCAGAGGGTTTGAAACAAATTAACAGAATGTATAGAGTAGAGGGTTTCAAACAAATTAGCAGAATGTATAGAGTAGAGGGTTTCAAACAAATTAGCAGAATGTATAGAGTAGAGGGTTTCAAACAAATTAGCAGAATGTATAGAGTAGAGGGGTTTGTAAGAACTTTAATAAAAGACTATAGAAAAGTAAGTATTACTAATTAAAAAAAATTTAAAGGAAACTCTTGACCTTTTCTAATTGCTATAACCCTAAATATTTAGCATGATGTTTAGCATGTTCTTCCATAAATGAACTAATGAAGAAATATGAATGGTCATAACCTTCAACTAATTCTAATTTAATATTCCCCTTATAATCTTTTCCAGCCTCAACAAAATTCTCTGGCTTTAATTGTGTCTTATAGAAATTATCTGAAGTTCCTTGATGAATTAAAATATCAGGACTTGGTCCATCATAATTTTTAATTAAATGTGATGGATCGTACTCGGCCCATTTAGCTTTATCAGAACCCAAATAATTACTGAAATTCTTTTGTCCCCATTGACATTCAATTGGATTTACAATTGGTGCAAATGCACTGACTGATTTATATTTACCAGTTTTAAAAAATCCTGCCAATGCTCCAAATCCCCCCATTGAATGACCTGTGATTCCAATATTACTAAAATCTAACTCTGGGAATTGTTTACTTAATTCATTAGGTAATTCTTCATGAACATAGCTAAACATTTTATAATTATTTGACCATGGTTCTTGAATAGCATCAACATAAAATCCTGCCCCAGTTCCAAAATCCCAACTATCATCTTCTCCTTCGATTTTAGCTCCTCTTGGTGATGTATCTGGGAAAATTACTGCAAATCCATACTTGGCTGCAAAATACTGTAAAAATGACTTCTCTGTAGCATTATTAGGTGTACATGTTAAACCTGAGAGATATAAAACGATTGGGATTTTTTGGGTTTTAGTTGATGGTAAGAAAACATTGACATCCATCGGAGTATTAGTAACTTTTGATTCATGTTGTAATTTCAATAATCTTCCCCCAAATTGGGAAATTTGTGCTTGTGTTTTAAATGACATGGTTGAATAATTTCTCGATCTTGATCTTTTTATATTTTGGATTATGCGGTATCTATATCCTAATTAGGTATAAGAATCCTCAGCCCTTTTTTGCAGCAATAAACCAGTGGCTTTTATGCCTGAGGGTTCTTAATACTTAGTTTGATTTTTTTCATGAATAATATGTGTTAATTATAAGTTGTAAATAATTTAGGGATTAATTTGGTTTTATTTGTTTTTTTTTATGTTTTACCATTCTTAATAGGTTGTGATTTTTACGGTTTCTACCAATCTCCTAGTAAAATAAAAATTGATAAATTCGAAAAAAAAATAAAACTTTTGTATTGCTTAGAAATTGGTGAATTGGGCTATTTATAGGGTTTATTTCTTAAGGGGCATTTTTTTGCAGTCAATAATTATGGTTTAATATAATCATATATTGAAAATCAATGGATATGATAAATGATTTATGAAAGTTTTGCTCAATTAATGGATTTACTTCATTGAATAAGGCGATATATTAACAGAAATTTATTAAAAGGCTGTTCGGTTCAGTATAGTTCATTTTACTAGACTATTCATGACCTTACCATGGGATATACTATTGGCTGCAAAATCTCACATTTTGGCCAAGTTATCAATTTAGTCAATTTCCACATTTTCTTAAAAAGAGTTCTTCTTCAAGTAATATCTTAATATTTTGTATCGAATTCATCCTATTTGTTGTTCTCCTTCTTCCTCTTCTCTAAAAGCATAGAAAAGCTCCGAAATGGACTAGAGCTTCAATTTTAAAAATTAAGTAAAATCAAAAACTTTGACATGTCCGCCCACAATTGGCGTGGGAAAGACTTTTTCCTAGGGCGACCAAATGATCACACTAGGTCCAAAATCTAGGTCAAGGGACCTCATTAATTACTTCCAGCACTCAATGAGACTGAATGCATCCATAATTAGGTTCCCTTATCAAGATGCGCCACATCTTACCACAATTCCTAACATCCCTAACAACATTAATGATGACCGTAAGAAGTCCAACAAAGCTATGAATTAGCTATCATTACCTTGATCATTGAATTATTGGTTTATTGGATATAAGCATCTAAATTCCTTCACCAATAAACCAAATATAATACCAATGTACTACTCAGCACCATTCACACCCAGCTTCTAAGATCAAGAAAGAATCAACTATAGATAGCCAAACTGAATGAATCATCATATAAGTCGTCTTAGTCAATTATCCAGTTCAATAATACGTACCATTATTTACCAAACTTACCAAATACTAAAAACCAACTGGATAATATGAACTAATAGGATCTTATACTCTTCATTAATTCAACTTAGTCAATTCATTCCAATCTCACGAATCAACATTCTACTATTATACTTATGGATCTACAAGTTAGTAAAAAAAACAATTATGGGCTAATCATATGACTGAGGTTTCCAGATCTATACTTACCTTACCAACTAGCCAACTATTTACCCTACTTACCTACTTACCCTATTACCTACTTACCCTACTTACCAACTAGCTACCCTACTCACCAACCACCTACCCTATTTACCCTACTTACCCTACTTACCTACTTACCCTATTACCTACTTACCCTACTTACCAACTAGCTACCCTACTCACCAACCACCTACCCTATTTACCCTACTTACCCTACTTACCTACTTACCCTATTACCTACTTACCCTACTTACCAACTAGCTACCCTACTCACCAACCACCTACCCTACTTACCTACTTACCCTACTTACCCTACTTACCCTTCTTTCCAAGATAAAAGGAAGTCACTGTAACTGATAAATCACCAAAAATACTTACTTAGTAACCTAGATATCATCAAGCTTTAGCACCCATCCCACCTTATTCATGGCTATAATTTATTGAATTTTGTTAGTACCAATTGATGACATTTATATTAATGAATTGGTTATTATAATAAACCACCACCACCAAGACTGAAGTATCCAGATTTTATTTACCAAAAAACCAAGTATACTTACACTGTAACCTAGATAGCATCAAACCTTGGAGCTTTGATTTAGAATGGAATAAACCAGGCCTTTTATAAAGGAACAAGGTGAAATTCTTACCATTTTTTTACCAAAAACCAAAAACTTAAATATACTTACTTGCTTATCACCTTGAACCTTTTTTCACCCATTTTAATCCAATCTTTTTAAAATAATTTCCAACTTCAATATAAAGTCAAGCAATTGTGCTTTATAACTTCATTTAGTTAAAAGCAAAAAATACGTACCTATTACCTCTTTAACTTATCTCAAAGTTTGTAAAATTTCAGTAAATAGCTAATACCATAACCAATAGCACCATTAATTCCCTCTTGAAAACATAAAGAACCCTTATAATAATCCACACTCATTATACCTTACCTTATATAAGTCATCACTAGCTGAAATAAACCTGGAAACTGATGTTTTGCAAAAAAATACTTACATATACCACTTACCAAAAACCAATTTTTTAATGGTTGCAAAAAAATCGTTATCTCGCAGGTAAATTCCAACCTAGTAAATGACTTATAATTAATAATCACTTAATTATTACACACCAACTATTTCTGAAAACTTTCAATGAAATGATTGATGTTTTAAAAAAAATTTGGGAATGAAAAGTGGGCTTGTGGATAATTTTTTTTTTGGGTTGGGTTCTGTGTATATGTTCACAAAAATGAAGATACTCACCATTTAAGTAAGTCAAAAAATTCATATTATAAAACATTGTCTAGAGACACAGATAGAGATAATAAATAGATGATAATAGATAAAACATAGTTAAGGCATAGTTGAGACATAGTTAAGACATAGTTAAGACATAGTTAGTAAATAGTTAATTACTAGTTAGTAAATAGTTACTGATAACAAAACATTTAATCAGAAAAGTCTTATAATTTATATTTATCTATTTTACACTGTGATAAATCACATTTAAAATTCTTTTGTAGTCAAATGACTACTTATATTACATTATACTTTCTAAGTATCGATAAATAAATCTAAGGTACCCAAACTTTAAATGTTTGAGGAGATTTTATTGAAATTGGTTTATATTCCGTAGATTCAACTTCGATTTCCTTTTCAGGTTTTACTTCGTTTTTAACAAAAGTTGATCTATTTGGTTTATAAAGTAAAGATTTAATTTCCTTTAATTGATTACTTAAATCTTCACTAAGTTCTTTAGATTCAAGCTGGTTGACAAATCCATTCAATTTCTTGGTGATATTAATAGTCAGGTTAGTTAAATTGAGTCTATCAATAAAAACTTCTTCTTGTTGTTTAATTAAATTTTTACGTTCAGTTTCATAAATTTTCTCTAATTTATTAATCTTTTCGAGTTTTAAATTTATTTTAGTTAATTCTTGATTTACCAAATTATTACTGATTTTAAACATTTCACGTTCTTCAAATTTACTGAAAAGGTAAGATTTGGACCCCACTATTCCAAATACTGTAGATGAGATATCTTTATCATCATTATCCCCTTTTGAATCATTCGTTGAACTTTCATCTTGTTTAAGGTATTTATCTCCAATTACTTTGGAAGCCCTTTCACTAGCGGCTTTTGCAACCTCTTGATCAACCAATTGAGTCATAAAGATTAAATTACTAATAACTGGATTATCAATCAGATTTACTGGGAAATTGGAACTGTATTTCAATAAATTGAAATCCCGTGGTGATAAATCATTATATTTATCCTCGATTGGTAAATTAAGGAATTTTAAAACACATTCTTGTGGAGTTTTTGTTCCAATTTCTTGTGATATTTTAAACCAATCATTTTTGTGTTTTTTAATGTTATCAAGTAATGAATTAGTTTCCTCAGTTGTCCAGTTATCTTTGACTTTTTTATTAGTAGTATCAGGTAATTCCAACTTTCTCTTTTTATCATCTACTCCAGTTATATCACCTTCATAGACACCATTAGAATTATTAGTCTTCATTAAATGTTTCAATTTCTCGATATTCAAGTCTGGATTCAATTTGAAAGTTTCAAAAGGAAATAACCCTCTTGGTGTATCATAATTAACTTTGAATTCACCAGCATTTGGCAATGGAGCCAAATTCCCATTTGGTAACCTTTCCAAGTTAAAATTTGGTTTGAAAGTAGGATTCACTTGATAATTAATTAATCCCCATTTACTCAAAAATTTATAAACTCTCATAATAGACCCAACATCTCCAACCAAATTTCTTCTACAAGAAGTTAATGTTAAATATTCGTTAGGATTTAATCTATAAGCATTTATCATGAAATTTCTATAACCAATATAAATTTTAGGAGATTTGGAAGGATGGCTAAGTTTAAAAAATTCTGGTATGGATGATTTTTCAATTTTGTGAATTTTTGTCATATCGAACCAAGATGAATATGATGGAATGATAATGGTATGTGTTTGTTGAAATTTTACAGCGGTTTCATCAATGGGTTCAATTTCTTCTTCCACTTTGATTTTTTTGGTTTCTTGTTTATCTTCATCATCACTATCCTTTTGAAAGTCAATATCTAAAGGTGAAGTTTCTGAAGTTGGCTCCGATATCTTTGAGTCCAATGGTTCGGATTCAGGTTCTTCTTTCTGTTCTTGTGGTTCCTGTACCTCTTCATCTAATTTTTCATCTAATTTTTCATCGGATTTTTCAACAATGTTTTCATCAGATAATTTTTCATCTAAAGGAGATTCTTGTACCAGTTCTGGTAACGATTTTTCTTCTACTTCCGGTTGTTCAGAAATCTCTTTAGGTTCTTCCTTAACTTCAACAGATTGGAATTCAGATGTATCTTCATCAGGTTTATCGTCAGACTCGTCAGATACAGGGTTTGCGTCATCATCAATAGATTGCGCAAGGTCAACATCAATTGACTCAGATTGAGGGGCAGGTTCACCCAGTGGTTCGGCGACAGAATTACTCTCAAAGTCAGCTAAACCAAAATCATCCTCTATATCTAAACCATCTTTTTCAAGACTTTGGACTTGATTATCACTTTCAGCAGACTCATTAACACCTAACGCGTCAATGTCCATATCACCAGCCATGGCTGAAGTATCTATATCCATTTCATCCGACATTGCAACGTCCTATTATTCACTAGCGTAATCCGTCCACTAAAAATGCTATATAAATTTGAATAGATTAAACTATTAAGAATGAGGTATAAATCTTAGATAATCCAATATTATAATAATAACACGGAATTTACAGTTTTAACCCTTGTCGAAATTCTCAGGGAGAAAAAAAGTGAGAAAATCTCAGTCCAGGCAAGGAGGGCCTTTGAATCAGCATACTAACATAATAATAGTAAATAGAAGCAAAGTTATAACAATTAAATCAAGTTAATAAATTTTATGAATTTCAAATCATATTTATATGTAAATGTCTAAAGGGGAATTTTTTGGGTTAAATTTAACCAAACTTGTGGTAACAGGAACCTGTCTTAGCGAGACCCGTCTTAACAATAAGGGCACTCCTAATTGAGTAATGGTACATCCCGTAGTGGTTGCTTGATAGTGGTGGAATTAGATTTATAGGGGTTTATGATTAAGAGGTTCATTTAATCATAGTTTGGATGTCACGGAACACCAATACTATTTAATCCCAAGAGCTAACACCTTTAATCTGGACTTTTATCATAAGCAAATCGTTTATAGCAATATCATAGTCATCAATTATAGTTAGAAACCCCGTTTAAAAAGGATAAAAAGAAATATAAAATTTAATACGAATAGATAAATGCAAAGGAGGTTTAATGATTTGCATGTAAGCCCATAACGTAATTACTGGCTTATACGGATTGATCATTAGTAGCTTTAATGGAGATGTGTGTATAATAATCATGCGTTAATCATACATTAACAATGCATGTTAACCTGCGATATTAATAAGTATCAGAAATATTGGGTGGTTTTAACCGGATAAAAATGTGACGATTCGTTTCATTATATTGATTATCTAATCTATGATTGTGCATTAACGGTTTAATATTAGGGGTGGTGTGAATAGATGATGCACAGAGGTTAGGTTAATAGTTTATTTATATATGACACTTATATGTACAGTTATGTAGCTAATATCATGTAAAAAATAAACCATAAACTTATTCGAATAAAAATCAAGAAATACTTAAAATTAGCCAAATTAAGTTCGGAATATGGTCTATGCAACAAGTTCCAAGATTGCACCCACAATGATGACAATTCAATAGGGCTAAACCCTATATTACAGTGACGGTCCACCCAAGTGTCGTGTGTCGTTTCGCACACCGTTAACAATTATAGTGAATGTCGAGCGTCCTCGCATTAACGTCGCAGTAAATTGTATGGGAAATGTCTCATTTGAAGTTCTCACCACTGAGTGAAAAATTTTTTTTCTTAAAAACTTTTCTACTTTTTTCAAGTTATATTAATTATTAGAAATGACTAGATACGGTTACCATTCAACTAACCCAGCTAAATCAGCTTCAGCTAGAGGTGAATACTTAAGAACTTCATTCAAAAACACCAGAGAAACTGCTCAAGCTATTAATGGATGGGAATTAGAAAAAGCTAAAAAATACTTAGATCAAGTTTTAGATCATCAAAGAGCTATCCCAATGAGAAGATTCGCTGGTTCAATCGGTAGAACTGCTCAAGGTAAAGAATTCGGTGTCACCAGAGCTAGATGGCCTGTAAAATCCGTTGGTTTCGTCAAAGATTTATTAATCAATGCTCAATCTAACGCTGAAGCCAAAGGTTTAGATGTCACTAAATTGAAAATTACCCACATTCAAGTTAACAGAGCTCCAAAACAAAGAAGAAGAACTTACAGAGCTCACGGTAGAGCTAACGCTTATCAATCATCCCCATCCCACATCGAATTAATTGTATCAGAAGTTGGTGAAGAAATTGAAAAAGCCAAAGATGACAAAAAAGTCAGATTAAACTCCAGACAAAGAGGTAGATTAGCTACTCAAAAAAGATTAACTAACTAATTTATGTAATTAATAAAGATAGTATTCAAGGATCCTGAGTGAAACGAAGGTGAAGTGTATTATATCTACCGGCATATATACGTCTATCATCAGATACTCTTTAGTGTGCGTTCTCTTATTTAAAAGTGTCGGTAGGTAGTATTGTAGGTCACTTTAATAGGTTTCATATAATAGGGCCCCGATGGGTGCCTGATAGCACTGCGATACTCCTACAACCCGGTGTACCGAACTTGAGGATAATTTTATATATTACTTATTCTAGTTTATAACTATTATACTTGAAAAAGTCTGAGTTGAATTTCATCTTATTCCTGATTTCTTCAAAATCCAATTTAATGTTCTCTTTGTTATCATTATATTCCCTATTTTCATAATCTAATATTTTATAACAATAAGGATTCTCTTTATAATATTTTTCTAACAATTTTAGTGCTACATAATTACATGCATTTATTGTCGCATCTATTAAAGAATACTCTATAAATCCTTGTAAATAATTTATTGTTTCAAAATTGAACTCATAAAATGCTATTAATGAATACATAAAATTGTATCTGTAAAATTCATTGATTTCACAATATTTTTCAAGGTAATTAATACCATAAATTGTATAACTTAAAACTAAAAATGGTTGATGTTTTTCACAAATATCAAAACTTATTTTTGGATGCAAGGTAACAAATTTACTTATACATTCGTCTATGTTTTGCTTTTTATCATAATTATATATAGCATGTTGAATATTGGTATGTATTTTATAAATTGAAGTATTCTCTACTTCTTCAATGTAATCTTCGAAAATATATGCTATTAATAGTTCTTGTTCAAAATTCTGAATGTTATAATTTGAATCTTCATCTGTAGAATACTTAAATATATCTCGATCAAACTCAGATGGTCCGTAAATAATGAAATTTATAGGTAAATAACCGGTAGCCATAAGAGGTTCAGTTTTTACTTTTAATTTAAATATTTCTTTAAATTTAAAAGTATTTATTAATTTATCATTGACATATTCATTATAACTTTTTATTTTATCTTTGTATTCTTCCCACCCATTAGTAGTTACTACATATGCTAATATTTCATGTATTTTTTCGTATTTTAATAGTTTATTCAAGTTTTCTCTGCTAAAATTATTATACAAACTATAATTATACTCTTTAATATATAAATCGTCCTTGTATATTCCCAGTTTCAAAAAAGTAGCTGTTATTGATGACCTGTACCTATTATCGATAAATTTGAAGTTTTCATGAATGTATTCAGCAAATTCTAAATTCCTTTTGCATCCTTCATCAATACAATAATATAGAGTATTAATAAACTGATCTATAACATCATTTTGTTTGTCCATGTCATCATTCGATTCATACAATTGTTTAAATCTACTAGTGTTTCCATAATAAGCAAATTTATGAAATCCATATATTGCATCTACTGGATAAAATTCGAATTATTTTTCTTTTTGTTCGTACATCTTTAATAATTAGAATTTAATATATGAATTTTAATCGGTTATCTATTTCTTTGACTTGGCCACATCAATAGTAGTGTACCAGAATAAACTCTGACAATTTTATTAACTGCTGTAAAACGCGTAAAATTCATCCCATCGCCCAACCAATAACTTCTCAGTCAATTCTCAATTCTCATTTCTCAAATTCATCACCTTCATACACTATGGCAGGACCTCATTCACATACTTATATGGGATGGTGGGGACATTTAGGATCCCCAGCCCAAAAATACGTTAACCAATATTTTGTATCACCTTATGCTACCAGACCATTGAAAGATAACTTAAACAGATCCATTTTCAACGTTTTCAGAAGAGTTAAAAATCAAACCATCTTTGTTGTCATTCCTGGTGTCATTGTTTGGAATGTCTGGGCCCAAGCCAGAGATTATAATGAATATTTATATACTAAGGCTGGTAGAGAAGAATTAATCAGGGTTAATGTTTAAGGATTTCCCTAGAGAAACTTATTAAATAGCATAATATAAAACATTATACACAGAGTTTATAAAAGTTTCTATTAATTAAATCTATTTACTTCTCTTATAAATTTTGTTTAAGAAAGCTGATAAAACTTCTTTCTTTAAACCTCTTGATTCATCAACTTGTTCAATTTTTTGTTTTAATTGACCAACAATAGCTTCTTCATATTGTTGATAGATTTGTTCAATACCTAAATCATTGAAAAGTTTTTTAACAACAGCTTCAGATTCATCATCTTTTCTACCATAATTATCATCTAAAACTTTTCTTTGTTCTGGAGTAACTAATTTTAAAGCTTGGTTAACAACCCATGAACATTTATTATCTTTAATATCAGTACCAATCTTACCAATTTGTTCAGGAGTTCCAAAACAATCAAGATAATCATCTTGGATTTGGAAATACTCACCTAATGGGATTAAAATATCTTCAACTTGTTTTAAATCTTTATCTTCATTGATTCCTGCCATGAACATCGCTAAGGCAACTGGTAAATAGAATGAATAATAAGCAGTTTTGAAAATAACAATAAATGAATGTTTTTGTAAAGAAAACTTAGATAAATCAACATGTTCTTCATCAGCAGTAGTTAAATCTAACAATTGACCCAATTCAGTTTGGAAAGTTACATCATGGAATAATTCTAATAAGTTAACATAATACAGATCATTTCTGAAATATTTCTTTAATAATACATAAATAGCACCTTCCAACATGAATGAATCATTAATGGCAATATTACCAATTCCTGGTTGTAAATACCAACATGGTTGACCTCTTCTAGTTTTAGATTGATCCATGATATCATCAGAAACTAAGAAAAATCCTTGTAATAATTCAATACACCAACCTAAGATGGCAACCTTCTTATAAGTAGTTTCATCCAAATCATCAACTGCTTGTTTGGTTAAAATACAATAGGTATCAACTACAGATAAACCTCTATTTAATTTTCCACCAGGAGTATTATAGTATAATGAATTAACATACCAATCAATGGCTTCTTGAGGCATTTTGTATTCATTTAATACATGTTTCAAATCTGCAACTAAGGAATCAAATTCTTTTACGAATTTAGCCTTTTGGTCTAATTTAACTTTTTTATCTTCCATTACTATTTATCACTGGTTATGGCCTCGAACTATACGAATTTTTCATGAATAAACGAGGGCGATCAAAGTCCATTGATTACATAAGAAAAGGACACACATGACATCAACTGAGTTAATGAAAATTATGGTTAGTAGAACAGCAATGTTGTAATGATGTGATGACATCAATCAACGGACTAATTAGAATTAAAGTTATGCAAACGAAAGCCGAGATTCATCAATTATTAATAGAAGAACCCTTATAAACATTAACAATATAAATCCACTTTATTGGATATATGGGATTTATACGAGATATATATGTAAGCGAATATAATTGATGAGGAAATAGGTCCTTGATTTCAATTATGATCGACGCTTGTAGTATTCCCTTTGGGGATTTAACTTTATTGTGACGTAAAAAAACCAGCCGACTCTATTTAAGGTTTACTAAATTGCTCTATACTGGAAAATTGTCATAGATTTAAAAATATCGTGGGCATCAATTATGTCGTGTGACCTTATCGCAAACAGCAACGATTGCAAAAAAATCATGAAGCAATTTGGTATAGAGGTTTACAAATAAATAAAATGGACATTGAAGAACCAGGAGGTTCTAAGGAAGAAATGATATCAGAAACTATTGATAGAAATGTAGATGAAATAGCTGATGGTGAAGTTCAAACAAATATCAAAAAAACTTTAAAACGAAGTCTCAAAGATGATATACATGATTTGAGAGAAGAATTAAGTGATTATGAAAATATAGGTCCTTTTAAGGATAATTCAAATAAAGGAAGCTCTTACAATAGTAACACAGATAACACAAATACAAAAAAATCTTTCCAGAATAAGACAATAGAAAGTTCATCTAAAGAAATACCATCTAATGATAATTCATTTGAAAGCTCAATTGATGATGTAACCCCAGGTTACTCTTCAAGTGATAATAATAAATCAAAATCAATACCTAGAGAATTCGAAGTGCCTATAATTCTACATATAGAAGATACTGAATTCCTACTAATGCAAACAGATGATGAAGATTCACCACCATTAAATAAACTCGTTGCCCTATATGATGACTCAATAGCCAATTATTCCATAAATAAATTTTTCCACCTCCTACGTCATGATGATGATTTAATTGAAGTCCATAACTTGACAGAACGAGAAGAGATGTTATTAGTTATACCTGAATTGAATATCACCCTTTCCGAGGATAACATCTATTCCCGACAAATCTCCATCAAAGACTTTGTATTGATATTTAAAGCATTGAATCTATCCGGCCATTTAAGATTCTTGATCAAAGGACAGGAAAGGTTTATCACGAGATTCAATGATTTAAATGATATAATAAGAATGCAATTTGAGAAGAAGAGGAGAAAGGTTAGATGACTTGTATTATTTTTTAATAACTAGATGGGGTATAGATTTAATGTAATAATAGGATTAGTAATTTATTTAAAGTTTTAGTTAATATAATCATTTGTCAAACTTATTTTGAATTTTTATGACTTAAATTTTAAGGTTTTAGTTAATATGATCATTGATCAATATAATTTTAAGGTTTAATTAATATAATCGGGGATCACTATAATTTAGGTTTTAGTGAACATGATCATTAATCACTATAATTTAAGGCTTTAATTAATATAATCATGAATCAGTATGAACTCAAGGTTTCAATTAATATAATCATTGACCCCTTTAAATAAGAATTGCTAGCTGATATAATCATTCAACACTATAAATTTAAAATTTCATCATTTATATCCTTCAAACTCTATTGTTAAAGCCCTAACATCTTTAATTTCTCAAATAATTCTTCATCAATATATTTCTTTAAATTAGGTTCACCTCCTAAACCTTTTCTTCTTCTGGTTTTTAATAAAAAGTCTCTTGCTATAGATTCATCAGGTACCGGTTTTAAATCAGGTAAATAAACATCTGAATCTAATGGATTTCCAGGTACATTATTAAACAGTTTAAAATGTAAATATATCATTGCTTGACCTTGAGATTTTAATCTGATTTCTGTTTCTAACCCTATAGACTCAATCACAGGTACAGTTCCTTGAATTTCATATAAAGGTGTTCCAGGAACTTCAGTTATACTTATTATATCACCTCTTCTTGATTGAAATATTTGATTGAAAAATTGTTTTACTCTATATGTACAAGTAATGAAAACTTCATAAATTGGTTCCATTAATTTAGGCAGGGCTGTTAATACCCCAGTATAACTTGCTTTCCTAACCATTGGTATTATTTGAGCTTTGGAATTCTTGATAGAATCTTGATTAAGTGTTATATCAAGAATCTTAAATTTAGTATCAAGTATAGGTTCTTCAATCAATGGTCCTTCTTGACAACTCCATTGAAATCCCATATTAATCCATTCTTTAATTTCTGTTATTGGTTTCTTATCACCTAAACTATCATCTATTAAAACACTAGGTTGATTAGAAGGTGTAAAAGACCATAAATTCCTTGATTCAAGTAAATCAAATCCATAAGTTTGTAATACTTTTGATGACTTTTTAGGTTGTGATAAATCCAAATTTGGAAGGATTTTATAAAGAGATGTAGAATTTAATGGTTCTGCCATAATTGATATTTCATGTTGTTCATTAGTACTTTTAATAGGAATCTTAGTTAAACTGGAATCATTAACTGTTTCACTAAATTTTACCAGTGGTTCACTTACTTTAATTTCAAATCCTATATCTGGATTAGTGCCTAAAGGTGGGAAGAAAAATCTTAAGTCATGAAGTAAACAATCCATCATTAGTTCACCAGTTCCCAAGATAATTTTGTCACCACTTTCTTCTGTTTTTATAACACTTGAAAGGTATGACTTATTGATTTTCTGAAGGATCTTAATTAAATTTGGTAAGTCTTTTGGGTATTTGGGCTCTATGGATACCTTAAACACTGATTTTCTGGTCAAGTCTATAGCTCTAGATTCATTCACAGGAACCTGGATATTAATTAGTCCGTGCTTATTATAAGTATTCTCAAGTCCTTTCACTAAACCAATAAACCCTGGTCCAATTACATCTACATTGAATTTATATCTTCCTCCACTTATATAAATTTCTTCTATTGTACCAGAGGTTTCTTCAATATCATAAACATTAACTTTGTCACCTTTTTTTAAACTACCTGAAAAGATTCTTATCAAACTATAGAAACTTTGACCATCTGATGATTCGACTGATTTTATAATTTGACCTGTTACAGGTGATTCTGATTTTATTCCAGAACTAACCACTTCCAGAGAAGGTGTATGTTGAATAATTCCATCAATTAATCCCTTTGTATCAAAAACACTTGCCATGACATCTTTTAAAACTTCTTTGGTATCTTGTTCATACACCTTCTTAGGCAATTTCACCTGGAAATTATGGTGCAACAAATGAGCTAACTGTTTATTCTTTGTCACAGTATAAGTAAACAATTTATAGAGAGGTTCTAAGATAAAATGCACAAAAGATCTTGGGTAATCTCCCTTTTGCGTAAATGAATTTGTACTATCATTGAAATAATAGTTTCCCCATAATTTACTTACCAATTTCTCTTCATTTATCGGCCATTCATAATTCTTTATATACAATTTGGCCAAATCTTTTAATGTAAAACAAATATTATAATTTGATGCAAATACAACATTATTTAATTCTGGTGATATTCTAGTGATATGATTATCATAGTTAGACTCATGATTTCCAATATATTCATTAATTTGTTCAATAATATAATTCAACTTATAATAACTATCAACTACAGGTAACCTTAGATCAAGAATTAATCTATCAACTTTATTTAATACTAAAATAATCAGTTTCTTTTCATTAATCACATAATCTATTAATAACTTATCTCTGAAAGTAAAACCTTCAACGACATCGATAACTAATAAAACAGATTCACAAGCTTGAATTGCAACTAATGCTTCATCTTCGAAATTTATATGACCAGGAGTATCGAATAAAGTAACCATATGGGAAGGATTATCAGATTCTAACAATAAGGTGATTGGTGATGATTTAATGGTCATTTCTCTTTTAGTTTCCAATACATGATTATCCAAATACTTATCAATATAATCATGATGTGTTTTCTTAATTAATTGATCTATAAGACTTGTTTTACCACTATTCAAATTCCCAATGACTGCTATATTTCTGATTCTATTGGGGACCATAAGACCTGTAGATACCATAAATTCACGAGAATATGTCACTGACGGTAAATCTTCATCAGATACTTCTATTTTTTGAGTACGTTCAATGTTAGGTCGTATAATTGGTTCATCTATCTCTTGATGTTGTTGTTCTGGTAATATTGTCGTTACTGATGGGCCAAAATCCGTTTTACGTTTTATAAGTTGTTGATTAGATTCATCCTCCAGTAATTCATCATCTGGATTTGGTGGGATGAGTTCATTTTCTGAATCTGAAGATTCATTTATAGGATTACCAAATTCATCATATTCATCCATGTTTGTGCGATGCGAATCTTTGCGGCGATATTTAGTGTGTGTAGATGTAACAGAGATTATGGTTAGGGGATTTTACAAGTAGGTGTATTGTGATGACTGATATGATATAAGAATTTAAGGTGATTTTTTAGGTGATAGAAGTTATCATTGACGGAATTCGAGAGAGTTCAAATGAAAAATTTGATACGTCTCTTTATAGATAACATATTGAAGATGAAGACTCTCAGAATAAGTTAATAGGTTCGATTGAATTTGTTAAATAAGGGTAGGCTAGGTATAAGAATCTGAGAAATAAACACTCTATGTGCATGATCTAATCATACCGGTGAGGTATCATAGTTTGTGATATATGGTTTTTGTGACACCTCATTTTTGATACACCATTTTTGATACACCATGTGCAATCTATGGCTTGTGATATAACATATTCACATGATTATCAAATCTTCTTATGAATATTAGTTTGGTAAAACTTTCATCAAAATTCATTATGTTCCAAAAATTAAACATGTTGATGTCTTCATTGGCTTATAATTAATTGCACAAGCTCACAAAGCAGAATTTATAAAGACAGAATGTCTACAGAAAATGTCTTCAAACGACTTCCATTACTGAACTTCTTTGAACTACCCAATACCATCCAAAACCACTAAAGAAGAAATCATACAACCAAGAGAACTTTTATTCTTTATTCTACATTATTTACATACTTATAGTATATTACATCCATATTCCTGTTTAATTGGTTCTTAAATAATCATACCTAAGTCAAAGTTTGATACCTTCTTAATTCATTTAATAAAGTCTGTAATTGTGTGTCTGTTACTTTATTATTTAAACTAGGAATTAAAGATTTAGCTTCTTCGGCATCTTCACATTCTAAACTACCTAACTGAGCAATTTCAAATGGATGTAAAGGTTCAGCAGCTGAAACACTAAAATCATTTAATAACCTTTCAACGGTTTCAGTAGATGAAGAATTTTTAAATCTAGCAAAGTTTGTTAAGTAATTCAAAGTTTTATGAATGATTTCATTTGAGTTTGGACCTGCTAATTCTATGTTAGCGATTTCATCTTCCTTTTCATCTTCTTCATCAATATCATAATCGTTTATTGGTTTACCTTTATTCTTACGTTCTTTTAAAGCGGCTCTGATCAATAATCTAGCTTCACTTGTATTTAATGCTATTAATTGTTCGGTTGCTCCAGTATTAGTTAATTGATTTAATTGAAATTCTGGTCCTAACTTTAACGTCGATGCATTTTCTTCATCATCTAATTGTTGAGTTGTGGCTTTTCTTCTTCTGACTCCAAGGGCACTTGTACTTACATTCATATTTGCTTAGTCTTAATTTATGATGAAATGTCTATGAGCTGACTAAAGTTGAAATGTATCAAGTAGCTGAAGTGTTAAAAACAATTAACTACTAATGAATTACTTCGAGTGAGAGTGATGGTGAACTTTTTGTCGCGCGCTGGTGCTTGCACGCTGGTTGCAAAATATTTCTACCTATATTAATTTCTATACACCATTGTTTATATTACATCATTTGTCTAAAACACATCACGTTCCCTTAATAAATGGATGCTTTAAAGCTTCACTTGGTGTTAATCTCTCTAAAGGATTCATACTTAATACTTTAGTCAAAAAATCAACTAATAATAATCTTTCATTACATTCCTTTTCAATCATTGTATTCGTCATTTTCTTAGAAGGTAATTTATAATGTAATATTATATCCTTTAAATGTTTATGTTTGAAATAATTTTTATTAGGTTGTTCACTCTTAAATTTATCATCTTTATTTTTCCGGTTTAAGAATTCTAAATATTCATCATAGGTTTTAATTTCATAATTAGCTTTAGGTGAAGAATCGACTTTCTTAAAGAAATGTAATGTATTCTTACCAACTTCTAACATATGACGTGGTGGATATCCTAACATATCAACAATTTTCCAAAGTTGATTATATTCTGAAGTACCAGGGAATAAAGGTAATCCCAAGAATAATTCTCCTACAATACATCCTACACTCCACATATCAATTGACTCCGTATAAGGTAGACCTAAAAGAACTTCAGGTGACCTATAAAATCGAGATTGTATATATGAATAAATGGTTTCTCTTGTAAAACATGCCGAACCAAAATCAATGACTTTTATTTCAGGTTTATCAGGCTGTCGTAATAAGATATTTTCCGGCTTTAGATCACAATGTATTATTTGAAAACTCTTTAATTCTGCCATAGATTCTAATAATTGTTTAGTAAGAATTTTTACTAGTTTCATATTAAGTCCTTGGAATTGATTTTGTTTGATCAATTCATATAAATTCGATGCTAATAGCTCAAATGCTAGACATAAATGTTCTTTATGCATAAACGTATCTAAAAGACGTATAAAGTTCTTACCATTACTATGAGTTTGAAGATACTCTAAAAGCCTCACTTCCGTTAAAGATTGATTAATATATGCAGGTTTAGACTTTATCACTTTAACTGCAACAATACTTTGATTAGAGAAGTTTTGACATTTAACAACCTGTCCAAACGTTCCCGACCCTAACAATCCAAGAACGATATATTTACGACCTTCCTCTGTACCTAAAACATCATTGACATATAAGATATAGTCACTGTCTTCATTATCATAACCATTATTATATTTAGGTTCCAGAGGCTTTGTTAATACACGTTTAGGATTAGTTGCTCTTGAATATTGAAACTTTTTAGGTTGACAAATGCCATAGGTTTCAGTTAAATAAACTGACAATGCATTTACAGGTGATATATGGATCAGATTAACCGAACATCTTCTATATTTTGGTTGATCATGAACTTTAGGCTTTAAATCCAATTTATTATAAACTTTTGTCAATTTAGGAGCAGGTTTCCTCTTTTTAGTTAATCTTTGGTTTTGAATCACTTGTTGATATTGATTATATTGTACAACACTTTGAGCTCTATCCGCTCTAAAATTCATTAATGGGGTATGAACATTATATGGATAATTCATTCCACGGTTAAGCCCTGAAGGATCATATTGATAGCCATATTGTTGAGGAATAGCAGAAACTGCAACTGATGATCTTCTGTTGGGATTAAAATCATTCATAGGTAACCTAGGACCACCAGAAGTATCCAAATGGTTGAAAAACATTTGATTTGAAGGATTTAAATGTTCATGACTACCGGTATATGAAGTATCGGCAGCAGTTGACATTCTTCTTTCTGGTCCCATAGATAATACATCTTGATTAGTATAATATTGATTAAAAGGATTAGCTGCCCTTGTTGGAGGATGAATGAAATTTGGTGGATTCCGTGATGAATTACTACTACTACTGCTACTACCATCATCCTCATATGTTATAGGTAATTGATTAGCAAATGACAATCTCTTATTAGGTTGTTGTTGTTGTAGCAAAGGAATTGTTGGTTGCTTATTCAGGGTTGGACTTGTATTTGTACCTTTAGAATAATACCAGGGGTTCCTAAACCCTGACATTGATGAAGTATTATTGGGTGCCTGTGAGAGATTTTGTTGAAATTGTTGGGATTGAGCTTCTTCTTCTTCGGTACCGTTGAACCCTGTTATAGGCGGTAAGTTCCAATTGCCTCCTATAGAATTATGCCGATTGAAATTGTAATTATATGACATGTTTTACTATGATTAGCAATGACGAATTCTCCTCAACTGCGAATTTACGATCTTGAGTTATGAGTAAATATACGGGTCATTTAATTAGAGCGAACAGGGTCAATTTTAGTGGTAGAATATTATACCAATGGTAGTAATTCTTGACGGAATATAGAGAGATACCAATGAACTTTGAAAATGAATCATTGAATGATTTTAATTGCAATTGTATTGGTTAATTATTAGTACCTTTTGATCGTCCGAAAAATAACCCATTATACCTGAACAGGTTAGATCCTCAGGTACAAAATATTTAAACAACTTCCAATATGAAAACAATCATAGAACCTTCTAGAAAAACCAAAATATAAAGTAACTTCATTCTATATTGTTACTATATACAATATATACAAGGACATTAACAATCATAAAACAGTCTAAGCTGGTAAAGGTTTTGGATCTTCAGGGTATGCTGGGGCAATGGTTGGTTGTGCAGTAGCTCTAGAAATAAGCATACCTACACCTTCGAAAACTCCTAATAAACAAGCACATGTAATAGCGGAGTTTCTAGTGTGTCTCCAACCACCTCTAATTGCTAATGCTCCACCTGTGAAGAATCCAGCAATAACTGCATTCCATGCATCTTCTCTTTTCCTAATGGCTTTAACTGAACAATCAAATGTTGAAAATAATCCACCCCAAACACCAAAATTTCCTCCAACAACTGGTGCTCTGGCTTTAACTGCTGATAATGATCCATACATTCTTTCTCCATATGGTGAGTTACGGAATCCTTTAATCCCGTGCCAAACACATCCACCAATTACCCCCATAGAGAAAGCTCCTCCAAAATCATTCAAAATAACGATAGGGCATGGGTCTCTTGTATGATCTGCTGACATATTCGATTTATTTGATATATGAAATCTTGCGTTATATTTGAAAATTTTTCATGATGGTTTTGTGAGAGTAATTGGGAGCACACGACCGGGTTAGTGATGGATTGATATTGGGGGTTTTTGGTTATGGTAGTTATGTTTTGATTATTTATAACCATTCTAAGGTTATTTATAGTGATAATTGAAATTGTGTTATCCTTAAAATCGGGTTTATCACTTATTTTCTTAAACTTTATATACTAAGGTTTTCGCAGCCAATATTGACTTTATATAGTAAGAGACTTAGTGTATGAATACTAACAAAGTGAAAACTTCCCCATGATGATAAAACATTTACATTGAAACATCTATTGACATTTTAAATCAATCCCCTTTTATGAATAACAATCAAATTCCCCAAAAAATAAATTCTTATATCATCATCTCTTATCCATAACTAAAGTCCAGATAATAGCCGCACTTTCTCATCTCATCTCATGTCTTTTACACTTGGACAACCTTCATTAAAGTCCACAAAAAAATCTATAAAATCCTTAAAAGCTCACGTCAAATCACAATCTAATCAAAATGAAAGTGTTTACCTTATAATAAACACAAATCAACAAATCACTAAAGTTAAAGATTATACACCAAAAGTTATAACGTTAACCCATAAACTAGACAAATTAGAGAATAAACTGGTCCTATTAATAACAAAAGATCCTTCAACTCCTTATAGATCACATCTTACTGAAAAAGGATCACCTACTGAAGATGTATTCAATGAAATCATCACATTGACGAAATTACGTAAATTATGTTCAAATCAATCAAAACTTGTAAAGGTATTTAAAGAGTATGATTTAATTGTAGCAGATTTTAGAGTTAATAAATTCTTGCCAACAATTTTAGGTTCTACATTTTATACTAGAAACAAAAAGATTCCATTTTTGATTCAAATGGCTAAACCTGATATTAATGCTAAACTTGTTAGAACAGCTAAATCCCATAAATTAAAAGATGAAAGATGTGATCCAAAGTTTGTTAAAGGTCAATTGAATTCAATTGCTAAGAATACATTTACTATATTACCTAATGGGAATTCTGTAGCTATTAAAGTAGGTTATATTAATTGGGATGATCAACAATTGATAGATAATATTAATGATATAGTGAATTTCTTCATTCCAGGGGTAATTAAGAGATCAAAATTATTAAATAATGTTCAAATTAAAACTAGTGAAAGTATTAGTTTACCTGTATATGAACAAGAAGTTGAGTCAGATTCCGATAGTGATTCCGAATAATTTAGACGTAAATTTAAATTGGTCATAGATATTTGCATATAGAAAGTCATAATAAAAACTTTAATGGGATTTTTAGAATACTACTCTTGCTTGCTTCGTTATGTCCTGTTGTAGTACCACACACTCGCACGGTAAGTGCCCGCAAAAGTTAATATCGTAGTAATACCACCAACTCATCATTACGGAAATCGCGCTCTGGATCACTATGGTACAAGATGATGAATCTAATCCGGGTTCTCTAAATACTCACACACCACCTTCAGGAGGGCCAAGTACGGAAGTTTCAAACTCCAATACAAATCATTTAAGTAATCCATTCAATATAGAGTTACCTCAAGCTTCTTACTTATCTTATATACCGACTACGGCAACGTTTCAAACCTCAGCCCCAGCACAATTCCTTAGAAATTTAATACAAGAAGATGAAGATGAAGTAGAACATATAGAACATTTCAAATATAAACAAGTTCTTGATAGAAAATTAACCGTTAGATCAATCATCGGTTTAGGTTTCTCAATTATGGGTGTACCATTTGGTATGTCACTGACCCTTTGGATTACTCTTGTAGACGGAGGTAATGTCACTATGCTTTATGGTTGGTTAACAGTAACGATATTTTCATTATTTGTGATGTTAAGTTTAAGTGAAATCATCTCAAAATACCCCACTTCCGGTGGAGTTTATCATTTCAGTGCTTTGTTAAGTAATGAGAAATATTCCTTAATAAGTTCCTGGTTTACCGGTTGGTTATTATTAATAGGTTCATGGACTTATATTGTTTCAATTTTATTTTCAGGAAGTCAATTTATTCTTGCAATTTTTGGCTTAAAAGATTCATTTTATAAAGAGAACATTTTCTTAGTATTGGCAGTATATTTCGTCTTATTAATCTTTTGTGGGTTTATTAATTATAAATTCGCCAAATACTTGGAAAACATTAATAGAGCTTGTATCATGTGGTCTTTAGGGACAATTTTAATCATAGATTTTTTATTAATCTTTTATGCTGAACGTACCCATTCTATTAAAGAGATTTTATCCAGTTTTGATAATACTAGATCTGGATGGCCTGATCCTTTAGCCTTTTTCGTAGGATTATCAGGATCTGCTTATACAATGAATGGGTTTGGAATGTTATTATCAATGACAGATGAAGTTAAAAATCCTGAAAAAAATATGCCAAAAGGTTTAATTAGTTCAATTTTAATTACGTTTGTTAATGGATTAATTTTCATTTTACCCTTATTGACAATATTACCAGAAATGACTTTATTGCTTGATGAAACTCCAGAAATTATGCCAATTGATTTAATTTTCAAATTTTCCATCAAATCTTATGTAATTTCCTTCTTATTGGTTCTCTTATTAATTGGAACAGTTTTATTTCAAGGTATTGGATCAATTACAACTGCATCTAGAGCTACATATGCATTCGCTCGTGACGGTGGTTTACCTTATAAAGAGAAATGGACTACAATTGATTCTATAGATGAAGATGCAGTTCCAAAGAATGCTATTTTCTTATCAATGGGAGTAAGTGCAATTTTACCAGTAATAGCCATAATTTCAGAATCTGCATTTAATTCATTTATGGGGGCTTGTGTTATAACTTTAACCTTGTCTAATGGTGTACCAATTCTTTGCTTGATGTTTAATAAAAGAAGAAAAGTAAGAGGTGGTGCATTTAGGTTACGTAAGATAGGTTGGGTTATTAATATTTTAGCGTGTTTTTGGGTTGTTTTAGCAACTTTAGCATTGTCACTTCCACCAGTTATTAAAGATTTAAAATGGTATAGAATGAATTATGCAAGTGTTGTAACATTAGGATTCTTATTATTTGCAACTTTATGTTTTAAATGGTATGGACAAAAGAACTTTGAAGGGCCAAAAATTGATACTGATTACTTTGAACTTCATAATGCTGAATCTTTAGGAAGAGCTCAATTAGAAGAAGGTGGGTTTGAAATTATTGGTGATGATGAAGATGAAATTGAATTCGAAGGTGAAAATGGTAAACCTCTAGAATTTATTCCTCCTACGCCAGTACTGCCATCTTATGTTACTAGTATATCTGGTACAAATAAGAAGAATGATAATCCATTCGATGATAGTGTGGACGAAGGTGAAGTTTTATTTGAGGCTCAAGATCCACAAACACGTTCTTGAGTACTACAGAAATTATAGTATGTAGATTGTATATTAGGATATTAAACAGTTTATAGATAAGGATAGAAATGCATGCATTGTCTAATTATGTGTAACCCTGCATGGAATTGTGGCTACGCGCGGGGCATCGAACATCTAAATATATTTCTGTACATCGCTATTATATACATGGTACTTGCATTAAATATATTTCTGTACATCGCTATTATATACATGGTACTTGCATTAAATATATTTCTGTACATCGCTATTATATACATGGTACTTGCATTAAATATATTTCTGTACATCGCTATTATATACATGGTACTTGCATTAAATATATTTCTTTACATCGCTATTATACATGATGGTTACACCTTTAAATTCATCAGGATTAGTGGAAATTTTCTCTAAAATATTTGTGGTAGCTTGACCAAATTCATCACCACTTAAACTACCAAAAGTGAAAGGTGTTCCTTGTAGCCAGCCCAAGATTTTCAGTCCAACTCTAATCCCAATATTCTTTGGTTTATCTCTATCACCATAAGCCATTGAAATTCTGAAAATTATTAAATTGTCAAATTTTAAAGATTTAAGGTATTCTTCAGATTCTCCTTTTGTTTTAAAAATGTTTGACCATGAAGTAGGACTAGCTCCAAGAGCTGAAAAGAAAATAAAATTCTTATAACCTTGAGATTTTGCAGCATCACCAATATTCTTTATAGTATTGAATTCAATATTGTAATAATCTTTATTATTATAACTTGGTGCATCTAAACCAAAACATGATACGAAAGTATCACTTTGAGCTGTTGCTGGTGGTACTAATGTTCCCCATTTGAGACAATCGGAATCTATCAAAGATTTAATTTTATCATTATTAAAAAATGGTTCCCTTCTACCTATTAAAGTTAAAGTATTAAGGAAATTAGCATTGGAAAGAAATTTTGTGGTAGCATTACCGGTTAAACCTGTGGCACCAATTAAACTAACGTTCATTATTGATGGTTTAAACGGCAAATTGCAAATCTTTTATACTTTATTGATGGCACGGCCGCACTTACCTCGATTGGTATCACCGCATGGAACGAAAAATAATCCTTGCAGCCACCGGAACATAAAAAACATCCGAATGCTAAAAGGTCATGAATATTATCATTAAAGAAGATTTTGACTTATGGAATGTTCTTGACATTGATAAATGAATATTGATACCTCGTGACTAGTATAAATTTTCAAGAATCACATGAAAGAATTTATAGCTTTAAAAAGGTATCCAATGTACCAAGGATCCACATCTTATACTTTCCACCCCATCTGCCACACATTGAACATTACGTAAGAGATGCTGTTAATGTAGTTGTAATGAACAATAATGTTTTATAAGTTCCTTCAGAAATGTTCCTGCAAGTGATGCTGAAAATGGTAAGTAAAAAGCAATGCCTCATTGTTACTATTAGGTTTGCTTACGGATTTAACGTACCTTAAAGCGGTAACGACACCGTTAGTACAGAAAATTTGAGGTTCAAGTAGACTAAATGAATGCATGAATACAATATTTATTAGTTCAAGGGTAAATATTAAGCATCTCCGCTTAATTACGGACCTCCATATGGGGGTGGAGGAGTGCTAGGTGAAAAAAAGGTTGGACGTCTGAGACTTATATTATATGAGCCTATTTAATTAAAAAAAAAAAAGTATATTGTCTTATAATATGTATCCCCCACTATGAAACAAACTTCGTAATCAATAAGCCTATTTAAGCCGAAATCTGTTGTGTAATAGTTAAAGCATCTAAAATTTTCTATTCTTATCGACGTCGTGTGTGGACCGACAGTGAGTATTCATTGCTGTTTTCAGCTAATTCGTTTAAACACTGCTTAGGCAGATTATTGTGATCACAAATTGGCAACAAAGAGTAACGTATATAATACAAGTACCCCAGATAAGTCATACATCGACATGGGTGATTATAACAATTCTGATTTTAACAAATTATATGATCAGCACTTCTTTGATACACAGTTTGGCTATTATAATCAAAATCAGGACCTGAATAGACAAGACGGAGATGCTAATGGACAACCACAAACCTATGACAATATTCAGGATCTGAATGGGCAACATCATAATTATCCGAATTTTCAAGACCCGAATGTTCATCAGGACACCAATATTCGTCATAACACAGTACAGACCCTGAATTCACACAATACAAACATTCACAATGTTCAGGATCATAGTCTACAAGACCACGGCCTGAGTGTTCCAGTGCAAATTGCCCCTTCACAGAGTGTTTATAATGGCAGACAATATCAACAGCCATATGAAGAATTTTCTTTGAACCCCGAGTTTTCCAATTACACACATTCTTTCGATCAGGCAAATATTAGTCCTTATGAATATCAAAATCCTCAATTCAAAGATGAGCTGAACCATATAAGCAAACCTGAATATTATTTGAATTACCAAGAAGAGTTTGGACTGACAAACTCTCAAGAGTTCCCTAAGTTCCAGCGAGATACGTTTCAAAATGATAGGTATCAACTGAGGAAATATGAGGGTGATAAATATCAAAATGATAAATATCAAAATGATACCTATCAGATTGAAACATATCATACCCCTGAACCTAGTCAACCACCTTATCAACTTACTCCTGAAGAGTATTCGTATAAGAAGAAAATAGAGAACAAATATAATAAGAAAGAATCAAGACCAATGAAACCTGTACGGCAAAATAGTAACCCGAATTTGGGTAAGAGGACTCGTCCTCATATCAACAAATCCAATTCTTATAATGTTGGGAATAAACCCGAGAAACCCAAATCTTCACTTTCAAAATCCGTGGATAATGAGGAAGACAAGGTTGACACAATGTCTCAGAAATTCCAAAGGTTAAAGAATAAATCATTATTTGATTTCCATAAAAAGAAACCAAATTTCCATCTTGATTTAAATACTCTTAAACCAAGTACAGAGGCATTGGATTCTAATTCATCTAATATTTCTAACTTGAAAATTGGTGATAAAGATTTAGGGTTTAATGAGTATGAGAATATTACTCCAAATATGAAACCTCCTGGAACAGATTCTCAAGAATACTTTGATGATTTCTTATTACCGAAAGAAGAAGAAGATCGTGATCTAGGAGGGTTTAATTTCGATATGTATGGTCTTAAGTTTGATACTTTTGATACCATAGATAATGAAGATAGTGGTGATTCTGGTGATGCTGGTTTTAAAGATTTTGAAGATCAATTGAATCCAGCAGTAGATTTCAAAAATGAACCTAATAATTTCAGTTTCAAATCGTCGGATTATGAAGAGAAAAGTGATCATTTATCATTTACTGATGTCAATGTAGATAAGAAATCACCATTGACTCCATTATCAAATGATAGTCCATCCAATTCAAAAGTTTCACCACCATCAGGATCTAATTTATATGTGAATAATGAACTCTATAGAGTGAGTTCTAATCAATCAACTTCATCTATAAACTCAACAAATTCTTTGAAAGATAAAAAGAAGAAGAAATTACCAAAAGGGGCCAATTGTCCTATTTGTGGTAAGTTCATCTCCAGAGATTTAAGTAGGCATTTACGTATTCATGATGAAAATGGAAGATTCAGATGTGTATTCCCATCATCATGTAAACATAAGACTATGAAATTTAATCGTCCTTATGATTATAAGAAACATTTATTACATTTCCATTTTAATTTTGATGATCCTTTAGGAAAGACGGCTAATAATTTAACAGATAAATTACCTTTATTGGGTAATTGTAAAGCATGTAATTTCCGAAGTGATGCAAAGACCTGGTTAGATGGACATGTTTTAACTAGTGATATGGAGAGGAAATGTCCATTTGTCGAAGGTGTACCACTTTCTCAATAATGATAGATTTATGATGATTAGTGTAGGATATGTTGGATTTTATTTTATTGGGAGCTTGAGTGTAATTTTTTAGGACACCTACACAGTTAACCTCATAAGAACGCCTAGATGAGATAACCTCATAACGCCTATATGAGACAACCTCAGAAGAACGTCTAGACGAGACAACGTTAGAAGAACGTCTAGATGAGACAACCTCAGAAGAACGCCTATATGAGACAACCTCAGAAGAACGTCTAGACGAGACAACCTCAGAACATGTTGATATCAGATAACACTTTAGATTGTATGTTATATTGTACAGGTATATATATAACTATGATATTCCCTTCATATCTTTAACATCTCTCGTCTTACCACTTCCACTCCTTTATTAACTACGTATCTTATTTACTAAATCATTATACTTGCCAACATTAAATGAACTTCCATGTCCATCAGCCAATTTCTCACTATATAATAACCTTACCAAATTGATTTTATCCTCTCTGTTATATTTCTTCAAGCTTTCTAATAACACATTCTCATTAGTAGTGAAATGATTGAAATAGTCTGAACAATATTGGAAATTAATTTCATTATTATCCTTTGATAAATTCTTCAACATTTGTTGGATTGTAAAGATATTTATAAGTATTCTCTTGATACCATTATTATTAATCTTCTTGATAAGTTTGGACCCTTTGATCATAAGCATATTAAGGAATGATGAGAACCCAACTAATATTTGATTAATTTCATAATCATTAAGGTAATCATTCAATTTGTTTTCAAACGAGAAAAGGTCTTTATTAAATTTAGATATAAATTCGTCAGAATCTCCAGGTTCATTTATAAGAATCCAATCATTAAATTTAAAAGATCTTGATATATAATAAGTTGCCTTTAATCTAAGATTATGTCTTATAAGTATAATTGAATTGGCTTTAATAGTTAAAAAGTTACTTATAATATCATTGAATTGGGCCATTTTATTTGAATCCAATGCAAGATAAATATTCAATTCTTCATCTAAAGTTTTGCCTTCCTTTTCAGAATTGACCTTATTGGTGGTTAAAGTATCATTAACCACTTCATCAAGATCATCTTCCAAAATATCAGTTTTACCATTCTCTAAGAAATCCCAATCAAGCTTTAATTTCTCAATGTTACTGAGGTTCTCTTTATAGTTATAATTACTCTGTTTACATAATTCAGGTAACCAAGTTAATAACCAATTGATCGTTATTAACACATGAATCAATTGGGTTAGATTGTTTTCATCAAGTAGATCATCCTTATTAATATCAAATACATCACTGTTCAACATAATAGAAACTTCTTTATCAATTAACTCATCAATAGTTTGTCCACTACTTAAATCATCATTGATAATTAAGTTTGATAAATCCAATAATGCTGGTGTTTTGAACCATAAGTTCAATTTCAGATTCGTAGTACCAATCAACGTAGTATATAAAGTTCTATAACTTTGAAAGAACTTGAGTATAAATGATAAGATCAAATCATTAAGTTCATGACGATAGTTTAATGATGTGTTAAGTGTTGTACACAGATCAATTAAGAATTTCTTAAAAGCCGAAGCATTCTTAAATACTTTTAAATCTTCACCAAAATCCTTATGTTTACCAATATTAACGGTTTCAAACGCAAATGATGCATCATTACTTCCCATAGCTTTTTCAAATCTTTGTGATAAATGATTACGTAAATTAGGAAGAAATGATATTTTCATAAAGTTTTCAAAAAACGATATACTGGTCTTATTGGATGGTTTAGGTGGTGCAAGAACTGGCAGTTTTCCAGAGAAACTTGGCAGTGTAGGTGATTGAAGTACAGGTGTGGCTGGTGTCAGTACCACTTCATTTAAAAGTGCATCTGTTGATGATATAAATATCAAAAAGAATTCCATAATAACTCTCATATTGAAAACAGTAACTGGAACTAAAACTTCAAAATTAGATTCAAAAGTTTCATTTTCAATATATAATGATTGATCTAAATCCATAAACTGTTCGAATTTATTCGAAACTTCAGATTTCAAATTATCAAATTTGAATATTTGTGTAGAACTCTTCTTAATAGTTATGGTTTCAGTAGTAATATAATTCAACATTAAGTTAGTAATTTCTAATTTGATCATATCCCAATTACTTTTAAAGTCGTATTCAACATCAAACTTAGCTAATACGCTTTGTAAGATCTTTTGGTTTTGTAAAATCACTAAACTTTTGATAAAAACAGTAGAAAACAAATTCTTTAATATTTTGATGATTTGACTATTGAAAACCCCTTCAAATCCCGGCTTATTCACTCTGGAAACTTCAACTATATTAATCAGTTTAATTTCCTCAATAGATCTGTAAATAACACTATGAATCTCTTGTTGGTTAGATTGGTTTAAAATCTCTATGGCTTGGTTAAGTCTATTCAATTTAGACAAAGTATTGACTAATTGGTAAATATAATAGTAACTAGTATAATTACTTGATAATTCAATCATTAACGTCAAATCTTTTTTACCAGAATAGACTCCCAACTTAGGTAATTGCACAGTTAAAAATTGTTTGAAATTTTCATTTAAAACCGAACTGATTTCTTCAAAATCTAAATTGGCTGCATTATAAACAAACTGCTCTAATTCATTCAGTTTTAAGAAATTTTTAAACGTTGAAAGTTTGGAGTTATTAATGTTGATTATACTTTCCCATGAAAATGTTTGTTCGGTACCATCTCTTATTAAAAGTCGTTTCAAATAAACTTCACTTTGTAATTCATCAATTATTATATCAAATAAATTATTACTTTGTAAATCTAAATAGTTCTTTATACTTGTCATGGCACTTAAATTCCATAGATTATATTTATCACCCAAACTATAACCTTCAAATATAACGTCATAAATCTCATGGATCTTCTTATCATAGATCAATTGATCAATCTTATAAGGTATATTATTAAGGATTTCCATAGAATCCAAAATTTCAATCATTTCATTATACCTACTTGAAGTTTGATTCAAATCTTGAAGGATATCGGTTTTATTATGCATTTCCTTACTTGTACTTTCAATCATTTCTCTAATATCTTCACAATCCTCTTGATTCTTATTAGTCATTGTCAATAAATAATGATATGATCCTACACTATTATTAAATATATCATGATAATCATTAACAACACTTCGTAAGTTACTACTAACTTCTTCACTGATTTTCTCAAATTCAGGCATTTTATGTGATAACCCAACAGAAGAATCATCTAGAAGTGATATGGCCATTTCAATGGGGTTAGCATCTTCTCTTAATACTTGAGGCCATTCATATTTAATATAATTCATTGTTTCTTTTAAATCGGTAATTGATTTAGGTTCCTTTTTAACACGACTATTAACCCTTTGAGACCCGCCATTTCCATTAATTCCGTGTGCCTGTGAGCTTAGAGACGTACTGGATTGTCCATTCACAACATTGGCTGATGATCCATTGGTATTACCGGAGGTTCTACGGCTTAACCTTCTCATTAGTGATTGTTGAATTTCGCGACTTGATTTGTACCTTATGGAAATCATTGAAATTGATAGCGATTCATCTGATGATGGGTTATCGTTTGGGAAGGTCATTGACTTACTGAATGTGGAGGAAAGGGAAAAGGTTAAAGATATTATGGGTGTAAAATCTCCAAATAGGATGGGGAAGTCACCTGACAGATCTAAAAGTTCTCCTTTACGTGGATCACTTCCGACTTTACGAATAATATCACCAAATAAGGATGATAATTCACTTGATTTAATTGAAATTGAGACTCCTAGTAGATATAGAAGGGATTTTGAGTCTTTAAAGAGGGTTTCTTTGGGTGGTGATGTTAATGATCATGATGGTGGTAGTGGTAGCGTTAGTGATTATGGTAATGATGATGATGATGATATTTTAATAAAAGGTCCAATCAAAAAAAAACCCAAAATTAATAATATCTCGGATGAATTATCACAAAAACATTTCTCCACGCTAACTCTGAATCTGGAAACCAATAAACTCTTTGTTGATTCAGATCCAGTAACTAAACTTGATTCGGATTCAGTGACTAAAGTTGTATCGGAATTAGTATCAGACCCAGTAACTAAAATTGATTCAGATCTAGTTACTAAACTTGACTCAGACCCAATAACTAAACTTGACTCAGATCTAGTTACTAACCTTCCCTCCGACCCAGTAACTAAACTTGACTCAGATCTAGTTACTAACCTTCCCTCCGACCCAGTAACTAAACTTGACTCAGATCTAGTTACTAACCTTCCCTCCGACCCAGTAACTAAACTTGACTCAGATCTAGTTACTAAACTTGACTCAGATCTAGTTACTAAACTTGACTCCGACCCAGTAACCAAACTTGACTCAGATCTAGTTACTAACCTTGCCTCCGACCCAGTATCAGATTCAAGTTTTATGTTCCCTCAACCTTCTCCACAAATAGAAAACATTGATATAAAAGAACTTGAAAGGGTCAACAAGATTAAAACCAAGCTAGAACTTCTTCAAGAAATGATAATGATTATTCCCCTTAAGATTTTTGAATTCATTGATGAAGAAGAACTTTCAGATAAGTTCACTGAGATTCATTATATAAAAGATGATAAGAAATTAAAATCTCCTGTTTCTACACCTGAAAGAACCACTGCTAGAAAAGAAATTATAGAAACCACTAAAATCATCAAAGCTAATACTAATGATAATGTTATAAAATGGAAAAGGAAATCTCAAGGTAAATATGATGAAACTACTGATATTTTCATACCTTGTTCACCATATGAACAAGAAGAAAAATTCCATGTTCTTTATTATCTAGCGGAAGAATTTATAGGGATTCTTGATGATTCCTCCAATAACCAAAAAATGGGTATTTTTAAACCTGGAACTATGATAATAGTTGCCAATTATCAAAAGTATATGACCAAATTGAAAAACCAGGAAGAAAGAGAATATAAAACCAGAGTTCAAGATCAACAAACACAGATTCGTTATAATTGGAAACAAAAGAAAAGAAGTGACGATATTGAATACAAGTTCGATAAATTTCAATTTCTTTATAATGTCAATATTCATACTGTCAATTCTAGTACTGAAATGGTTAGTGTTTTACATGATTTAACTTATACTATAGGGTTTTTATTATATGACAGGTATGAAAGAAATCCGAATTTTGCTAATTTACAAAAAGCAAAGGTAGGTAATGATAGCAAGCTGATTTATTTAGAAACTTTGAAGAATTTTAAATTAATGACAACTAGTAAAGTGGAGAAACTATTTTTGTATTATGATGGTTTATATAAGATTTATGAGAAATTCAAGATTAGTCGAAGTTTAGGAAATGATGATGATGGGAGAAGGTTAGTACCTGAACTGATAGAAGGAGCTATGAGGAGATTTTTTAGTTCTAAGGAAGAGAATGAAGTTTTCTACAAGCCAGTATAAGTACTAACAAGCTTACTATGTAAATATGGGAAGAGAAACGTATAGAAACGAATAATAACGAATTATTAATATTATTATACAATGCATAAGTATGAATAATAACGAATTATGAATATTATTATACAATGCGTAAGTATGAATAATAACGAATTATGAATATTATTATACAATATACTTAAGTATGAATCTTGATCAACTTAAGCTTTCTTTGGGTACGATGTGTCTATAAAACCTTCTCAATGGCTTCTACTTCTTTACTATAATGCTCTCTTAAACCTTTGATAACATCTAACTTCAGTTTCAAATCATTCAACTCTTTATCTTCGAATTTATAATTCAAGTCAATCAAATGGTATAAGTTTTGTAAAGCCTTTTCCTTGCAATTCAAGCCACTATCTAAATTCTTTATTAAAAACGACACTAAGTTAAGTTGATGAAATTTAGGTTCAATTTCAAATTTAAAATCTTTTGTGTTTGATAAAATTGATGATATTAACGATAATAAACGAATATTAATCTTTTCTTGATCATCAGTTTGTTCAAAGACTTTCCATCCATTTAATTTATTGAAGAACTTGAAACTATCAGAGTTATTTCTAACTACTGAACTTATAGCAAATAAAAGTTTTAATTTGAGTGGTAAGTTAGTCAGTTCGTCATCAACGTAATTTATTAAAAACTCAAAACCTTGTGGGTACTTTAAGAAATCATTTTGTGCTTTATCATTATTTTGTACTGCTATAGAAATTATAGAACCAGCTAAAATTCTGAAATCTTGAGGATTTTCAGGTTTTAAAAGATTTATAATTGAAGGCCATAATTTTAAATTCTCTATATTGTTGGCATTATCCAAATTTTCAATTAACATTTCGAAATTCTCTAAAGCTATCACTTTATCGTCTTCAGAAACTGATTCATCTTGTAATATGGCAATTGATTGTTTCATAAGAGTTGGTTCATCAGGACCTCCGAAAAGTTGGGATAATAATTTTTCATCAGGTTTACCAACCTTTTTGATGGCTTCTTGGTCACCTGATTGTTGAGCTACTGACCAAGCTAATAATTTATCCATTATGACTTAGATGAGATGCGATTTGTGATAGTTGCGAAATGTACCAAAATGTTAGCCTTGGGTTGTGAGAAGTTCGGTCGATTTAAAAGCATTTTGGTGCGAGCCTTAGAGACTTTTCTAGAATGATTTAGAACTTTTAAATTTTCTAGAACTTACTATTAGATTTATTATTTTTAGGATATAATTTTTGGTAATTATTGATAGAGTATTCCTATTAGGGATAAGTTGTAGTTACTTAAACTTTTGAGAAAACTTTTTCCCAAAGAAGTAAGAGAATTACTCAAATGGTGTTCTCTTGGACCTACTCTACTGTGTGAGACTGTGTGAGTAGTGTGTAAAAATTATAAGCATCTCGTGAATAACTTAAAACCACAAAAACCCAAATAAAATAAATCCGGTGATTCCCTTACATTCCTTTCAATACTCACCACCTCTATGCCATTAAATAGAAAATCACCTTAAACTAACATCAGGACATATCTACACGGGTACTCACCTGGGTAACTCATTTATATGCAAAATCTGACACCACATCCGAGCCGCATCATCTGATGAATCCCTCTACCCGAATAACATATGAAATCCTCAAGTGAAAAAACATGTTTAATATCAATTGATTCAATTTAATAAACCTCTTAAATCTTATACAAACCCCCTATTGTTACCAGCCTCCTATACCTATAAACACCGTATAATTACTCCGGGTTGATGTCGTCCACTTTGGACTATGAATCATGTCGCGCAACTCCTGTTGCTCCAGACACTTACCTCACCAGATGGACGAAATTTAGAGGTTAAATATTGTTGGAATTCCTAGAATTTTCAATTGTGTGAAAATGTCATTAAGTAAAAAATTAAGTGTTAAAGATTTAGAAGTTGCTGGTGAAAGAGTATTCATCAGAGTTGATTTCAATGTCCCATTGGATGGTACTAAGATCACTAACAATCAAAGAATCGTTGCTGCTTTACCTACCATTGAGTACGTTTTAAGTAAAGGTCCAAAAGCCGTTATCTTAGCCTCACATTTAGGTAGACCAAATGGTCAAGTCAATGAAAAATACAGTTTAAAACCTGTTGCTGATGAATTGGCTGTTTTATTAAAAAAACCTGTTAGATTCTTAAACGATTGTGTTGGTCCTGAAGTTGAAGCTGCTGTCAATTCTGCCACTGGTGGTGAAGTCTTCTTATTAGAAAACTTAAGATTCCATATTGAAGAAGAAGGTAGTAGTAAAGTTGATGGTAAAAAAGTTAAAGCTGCTGAAGCTGATGTTGATCAATTCAGAAAACAATTAACTGCTTTAGCTGATGTTTATGTTAATGATGCTTTTGGTACGGCTCATAGAGCTCATTCATCAATGGTTGGTCTTCAATTACCTCAAAGAGCTGCTGGTTTCCTTATGGCTAAAGAATTAGAATATTTTGCTAAAGCTTTAGAAAACCCAGTTAGACCTTTCTTAGCTATCTTAGGTGGTGCTAAAGTTAGTGACAAAATTCAATTAATTGATAACTTATTAGATAAAGTTGATTTATTAATTGTTGGTGGTGGTATGTCTTTTACTTTCAAAAAAGTTTTAGATAACATGCCAATTGGTACTTCCCTTTATGATGAAGCTGGTGCACAAAATGTTGAACATTTAGTTGCCAAAGCTAAAAAGAATGGTGTTGAAATTGTTTTACCAGTTGATTTCGTTACTGCTGATAAATTCGATAAAGATGCTAATACTTCTACTGCTACTCAAGAAGAAGGTATTCCAGATGAATGGATGGGTCTTGATGCTGGTCCAAAATCCAACGAACTTTTCGCAGCCACTGTTGCAAAAGCTAAGACTATCGTTTGGAACGGTCCACCCGGTGTTTTCGAATTTGATAAATTCGCTACTGGTACTAAATCTTTATTAGATGCTACTGTAAAGAGTGCTGAAGCTGGTAACACTGTTATCATTGGTGGTGGTGATACTGCTACTGTTGCTAAGAAATATGGAGTTGTTGACAAATTATCACATGTTTCAACTGGTGGTGGTGCTAGTTTAGAATTATTAGAAGGTAAAGAATTACCAGGGGTTACTGCCATTTCTGATAAAGCTTAGTGTTTGAGATATATTGTTTAATAATAAATGTTTCTCTAATAAAATTTTGTATTAGCTCTTTATTCAGTATTTCGTATAGTCTTGAGAAAGAGATGAGTACCTTGGGGAAGAGAAAGAGATGAGTACGTTGGGGAAGAGAAAGAGATTGGTCAATATTCAAACAGAATAGAGACAAATACCACCACCTACTTTTATTTAAACAATTATCTAATAACTAAAGCTTAGCTTTTCCATTACAGATCTTAGCCCAATCTTCTCCTGTTAATTCCTTATAACCTCCTTTAGTAAACCAATAAATCATTTCATCTCCATTATCACCTTTTGGTAATTTTTGTTTCTTATAAATATTCTTTGGAACTTTATTGTTATGACTTGCTTCAATCTTACCAATCTTTACAAATTGAGGAACAGCATATTTTGGTAAACTATTGACAGAATGATTATAAAGTTTATCCAAGATTTCTTCTGTAGATAATTCTTCCTTTGGTTCAACCACTGCGAACCCTGCTCTACCTTCATGGTTTGGAATTTGTACTCCAACAACCACAGATTGAGCAATGGCTTTAGAACCCATTAATTCATTCTCAACTTCACTAGCACTAACATTTTCACTCTTCCATCTGAAAGTATCACCTAATCTATCGACAAAATATAATAAACGATCTTGATCCATTTTCAATAAATCTCCGGATCTAAACCAGGCATCACCTTTCCTGAAAACGTCTCTAATGACTTTTTTGGTGGTTGCAGATTTATTACCATAATAACCTTGGAAACTTTCTTCGATTTTTTCGGGATTTAAAATCTTCATTAATAATTCTCCTGGTTCATTATATTCAGCAGCTTTACATAATCCAGAAGAGGAATCTCTCCAAATTTCTTCTTGATCATCAGGGTCCATTTTAACAATTTGTTGTTCTAATGAAAGTACAGTATTGATAATAGATCCATATTTTCTACATGCACCAACACCAAAATCACCAAATTGAATATTAGTTAATGCAATAGGAGATTCGGTAGCAGCATAGAATTCTCCGACTCCTTTAATATTGAATCTAGATTTAAATTCTTTCCAAATATCCGGTCTTAAACCATTACCATAAGCAATTTTGACTTGATGATTCTTTTGATCTGGATGATATTTAGTATTTAATAAATATCTACATGTTTCTCCAACATATTGAACATGAGTAGCACCAGTTAATCTTGCTTGAGTCCAAAAAGATGTAGCAGAGAACTTCTGGGCTATCGATACAGTACCCCCAATTAAAAATGTGGGACACACTGCTAACATCGCCGCAGTTGAATGATACAACGGCATAGCAGTTAATACATTAGATCTCTTATTAATCTTCATGATGTAACCAAAAAATGAAGCTGCCATAAAGGCCTTTCTCCAAGACATAATTCCTGCCTTAGGTAATCCAGTAGTACCAGAAGTATAAATTAAAGCAGAAGCACTAAAATCTTGATCATTGACTCTTCTTGTATTATCAGGAGCTCTGAATTTTGGTCTGGAAGGATCTCTTAAGAATTTGAATAATTCAGCATCATTTAAATAATGTAATTTAACATTGGGTAATTCTTCATTGATTTGACCTTCAGTTTCTCTAATTGGATCACTACAATCTGGATCAATAAAGACTTGACTTACACCAGCAATTTTAAGACAATGAACTAAGGGTTTATCTTTAGTGTTGAAGTTTAAAAATGCTGGTAAAGCACCAATATTCCATAAAGATAACCATAATAATAAAAATAAAGGTTTATTCATACAATCAATAGCAATGGTTTGATCACCAGTGACCCCATAATCATTTTTTAATATATAACTAAACCTTAATACTAAATCATAAAATTCTTTATAAGTGAAAGTTTCAACTTCAAATTGTTCATCATACACCTTATAACCTTCCAGGTTAATTTTTACCGGTGGAGCATTAGATTTTGGTCTTGGGAATGAAATACAAATATTATTAGGATACTTGTGAACAGCCTTTTCAAAACTATACCAAAAACTGGCTTTTCCACGTTTTACGTTCCATAAGAATGGTACAGCATCTCTAATGATTTTTTGAACTAACATGAAATCATCTTTAACATGATACTTGGCTTCTAATAATTGAGAACCTAAAACAGCAGCAGTTGCTAATTCAATTGACATTTTGTGGTTAATTCAATTCGTGCTACAATTGGTTGAGGAGGATTTCAGGAGTATATATAGTGGAATCAATTGCATAAGATTTTTTTAAGCGCACATGAAAGGTATCAGTTTTTCCGGCGATAATATGGCCCCACATACTCGGTTTATCTCCACTCCTCTTTGGTGTGAAGTTTAAAGTATGGAGTCAACGTTTTCAGTTAATGTAACTTATAATAATATTATTATGGTGATTTATCAATGTATTGGAAGGTTGATGATTTACGAATTTATGGATATTGCTTCATTCTAACTTTAAATATATCGTATATCCACATGCAGATGAGTAGTCGCAGTTTGCTGAGATATTATATGCATAATGACTTGCATTAACTCCGCTAGGTTTGTATATAAATTACTAACATTAAACGTAGTTACAAAGTTAATCCTAATAAACGGTTATTTATTGAACTCTATATTTTACCTATAAACCAAAATCAATCATAATAAAAATTGATCTTTCAATTTCTTCTTTACTTTATCATCTTCCTCTTCTTCGTCAGCATCTTCGTTATTCTTCATAAATAAATTAAATGTCGAATTTAAATTATTTGATGATCTGAAATTTGATATGGATGATATTTTATTTAAATTCATTATTGATCCATAACTTCCTCCAATCCCATTAACTCCTCCACTAACACCATTTACATTAGTTGTAGATGGTAAATTGTTGAATTGAAACAAATTGGTTAAGCTATTACTAGTGCCCACGTCATCATTGATTTGGGTGAAAAGATTATAAAGATTCTTTGTACTTTCACTCACATTAAATGTTACTTCTTCTGGTGGTTTATTTACAGCGGTAGCCGGTGTTATCACTGGTGGTGCGGGTATTGAACTTTGTATGATAGTTGAATAGCTGGTAGAATTGGAATTTTGAATCATTGAATCATTGGAACTTGTGTTTGGTTTATTTATTGGAGTATTGACTCTTGGTTCTGGCGTAGGATTCATGGTAACTACAATACTATTAGCATTTGTAGAACTATTGGAACTTAAATTAGAATTACCAAAATCATGTAATAGTTCATTGACCTCTTTATCTTTACTTTCAAAACTGGAAGCATTGGAATTCATATGTTGAATTTGATTATCTTGTAATTTATTTAAATGATAATGTAGTTGAGGAATTGGTGGGATGGTTGGAGGATTAGATGGATTATTAGGATGGGTTGGTAAATGATGAGGTAAATTTGGTGTATTTGACCTTGAACTATCACTAAATGTTTGAACGGGTTTAAATCCATAATTTGATGTTGGACGTGAAGGAATTATTGGGGTTTTCGATGAATCAACTGAATTATTATCCGAAAGTAAAGGTGCAGTTGTAGAATTAACTCTAGGACCTCTTGGTACTGGTTGAACGATTTCTCCGTTGATTCGTTTCATCTCTTCAAACCATTCATATATGACAATATTACTACTAACAATTTTATCAATATTGACAATGGTTGGGAAAAATTGATAAATTAATTTAGTAAACATTACCATATCTTGTAAGTATTTAACATTATTTTCAAAATCAATATTAATCTTAAGAATTTGTAACATTTGTGCTACTAATTTGAAATTAGCAAATTTGAAATAAACAATGTTATCGACTTTAATAACGTTGTTTAAACGTTTAACAACATCTATAAGTTCAGTTTGTAATACAGGTAAAGGTAAATTATTTGAATATATCATAAGTACTTTAAAGACAATTATATGACTTAATATAGAAAAGAAGTAAGTATCTTTACTATAATTAAGAATATGATTCTTCAAAGTTGTGAATTTGGATGTGAGTAAATTATTAGTATCAGGGTAATGATTGATTTTATAGAATTTACTTAAATTGGATAAGACTTTAAATGATTTCAAATTATTAAGAATTAATGGGTCATTATTGATTAGTTTGAACACTTTAAAACTTGGATCCATTGCATGAATATTAAGATTCAAATCAAGTAAATTAACACTAACAATGATATCAGCAGTAAGAAGGTAATTAAGTCTTTCCAACACAAATAACTTCTCAAATAATTCATTCAATTGATAATTACTCAAGTCATTCTTGTTCATTATAAATTCATTTTTCAAATCAATCAAATGATAATAACTTATACTCTTTCTTAAATGATAAACTTTTTGATGATTTAAATATAATTCTGTGCTATCTTCATAATCGATTTCTTCTTTATTATCATTATGATTATTATTATTATACCTTGTCAAAAGATCAAAATACCAGAATAAATGTACACACATTACACTGATATTATAGAAGATTTGATATAAATTGATCTTCTTTGTGGGATATAATAAGATCTTATCAATCAAAGCAGTGATATCTATAATCTTAAATAATAAGAATTTCTTTAGTATCTTATAATAATTGATATGATGATTAATAAACGAGTAATCAATATTAAGGTTGATGGTTATAAGTTTGATGATGTTTTCCACTATAAGTAAATCCAATGATAGTATTACTACAATTTTTGATAAATATGTTGGATCATTAGAATTCCCTATACTTTCAGCGGGTACATTAATAGAATTAGCAAATTCTATTAATTTCCCTATATTATCAATTAATGACTTAACAGTATATTCTCTTAAAACTGCATTGATATGAGGTTCCTTAACAAGATTCAAAATTTCTCTTATATTATTCATGGTTAAGTTATGCTGAGGTTGTAACACTGAATCTGGGACCATTTCTATAGGATGATTAAGATGTTTTGATGCGATTAAAGGTTCAAGTGATTCACTACTAGGTTCGATATTTTGAGGTATTTGATTTTGTCCCATTTGATTTTGTACTTGATTTTGTATTTGGTTTTGCATTTGGTTTTGTGCAAGATTTGGTGATATTTGATTCAGCGATATTTGACTCAGTGATATCTGTCCTCCAGAATTAGGTCTCATATTTGGTCCTATAGAATTAGGTCTAGAATTATCATAACTCCCCTCAAATGATTCATAATTAGTATTAAATTTCTTATTAGCTTCAGCTATCTTTTGTCTTTCACTTAAACTATTAATAGAATCCAAAGTCTTTTGATGTAAGTTCTTTGGTCCACTCTTCTTCCGTTCTCTTAATTGTGTACACTTTAAGCCATTGGCTATACAATGATGACATGGTCTCTGTACTTCACATTTAACTTTCCTTATAGCACAGGCATCACAAGCTCTAACCGTTGATTTTCTTTTCTTCTTTGGATTCTCTGATTTTGGCTCTTTAGAGGATTCTTTAGAAGATGATGAGTCTATGGGTAAATTCAAATCCGGTGAGTAATCGGGTTTCATAACTCCGATATTCTATATAATTATTATTTCGATAATTTTAAATGATTTTATATATGCTCTAACGTTTGTAAGTTTTGCTTTAGTTCTATGTACTGTCTATAGTGTTTTAGTATCTAATTGTGTGGTATGTACGTATACCTGTGTGGTACGATGCCGGTTAAAATTTTCGCACTATGGGGTTTGGTGACTCCACGAACGCCCGAAGCGACAGAGAGGGTTACATGGTACAGAAGGTAATGTTAATTGATTAAGTGGGGTACTTACTCCATACATTTTTAGTTGACCTATTAGAGTGTTTGTGTTTTATAGGTTTTGCATTTTGCGTTTTGAACTGTTTTTTATGTCCTTTAAAAATTTCATTTGTTATCTATTTGTTATCTCCTCATCTGCAGATGGCTATCTCTGCCGCTAGATTTAATTACCGCATATATTCGCAATTTGTGGCTGTATCTGGTGTAATCTGGGGGTAAGTGTATGGTAGTAGATTGAGAATATTGGTACTATTAAACTATGATTTAGTTCCAGTTGTACCACGCCTGCCGAGACTTCTTCTATTTTAGACTGATTATAATTTTTCTTTTAGACTGATTATAATTTTCTTTTTAGACTGATTATAATTTTCTTTTTAGACTGATTATAATTTTCTTTTTAGACTGATTATAATTTTCTTTTTAGACTGATTATAATTTTCTTTTTAGACTGATTATAATTTTCTTTTTAGACTGATTATAATTATCACCATATTCAACTTCTTATGGTATTTCTATGGCATCCACACACTTAAAAAAATTTGCCATTACTCTTACCATAACCTCAATCATATAATCTGTTCAATTTCATCTCCAAATCAACCATTTCCTTAAGAGCTTCCCTCTTCCTATCTAATACTTCAACTTGTTTCTTAACCTCTTCGTGTTCCTTCTCCGCTATAAATTCATCATAGTCACCCTCTATACCTTTCAAACCCTCTGAAATCTTCATAGCTCCATAGGCAACATTCAATGATGGATCATGATTCAAGATTAAAATCCTCTTCTTTGTAATCATATTTAATAATTTTAAAAACCTCTTATTCTTAACTTGCAGTCCACATATTACTATAGTATGAATATCACAAACCTTCTCTATTCTTTTAAAGATATCATAAGTCTGAAAACATAAGAATTCTAATATTAAATTATACCTTATAATACAATTTATCCAATCTGATCCAAATACTGATCCAATACTTTGGGGGTTGTTTTTCCCATCAATAAACATTTCATTCATATTAAAAGTATTTAAAGGACTTCTATTCCCATATTTATCTCCATAATAAAAATAATATTTAATTAACTCATTGATAGATTTATTATGAGTTATTTCTAATTCTCTTGTCTTAGTTTCTAATACTTCAAATGTTATGTTTAAATGATTGAATTCTTCAAAAAGATCTTCGAATAATTTACCAGTTGCTGGTTGACCAAATGAATATGTTGATTTTGATTCTAAAAGCTCGAATGGTCCCCACAAGCCAGTAATGGGTTGTGAGTATGAGGTTTGTAAAATGAAACATGTGCTTGTTCCTGCTATCATGGAAACGGTTCCTTCGAAATTTTTGCTAATTGTAGATACCCAACCCCCATAAGCATCAATACAACCATTTTTAATAATTCCCTTATCACAGATTTTGGAATTAATTGGACCTATAGAATATCCTAGACATGGTAGTTCTAATAATGGCCTTACAACATTTTCAGATTTACCAATATGTATATGATTCTTTATACCAGCAATTTCTAAATCTTTTTTAGTCCAACCTTTTATTGACCCATCTATAGCAGTGCCTGCTAAATAATCACTATCTTCAAATTCCAACGGTACTAGATCATCATCTTCAGATTCATACCCTACTAAGAATAAATAATTAAACCAATCAAACAATTCAAAACAATAAAGGTCTATTGATATATTATCACTTAACCACTTCAATTTAGGAAGACCTAATTCTGGTATGAAATTAGATACAGTTGCCTTTAAATTAGTAGTATTGAGATGCTCACATTGTGATCTAGGTCTTGTATCCATCCACAAGATAATATCGTCACCATTTTCATTCCCACAATCGAAAGGTGCAAGGAATTGTTTACCATTTATGGTTATTAATTTTCTAACCACCATTGAACATGTTGCAGCAAATGATATGGTGGGGTTGTTGGTTTTAAAGGTAGGTGGTAAGGTTTCTATAACTGCATTATAAATTTGTTTTGAAGATTGGGTTATAAATTGGGATGATTTGGTGGTTTTGATTGGGGAGGTGGTTGTGTAATTATCAGTATAAGATCTAACAGAAGATGTACCAATATCAATACCAATGTACATGAGTGAGTTTGGTAAGATAGTGAGTATTGAGGTCTGAGGTACGTTAATGCGATGCAACACAGTGATAAGGTATGTAGCATAATAACACTAATCCAATGATTTTAAATTCATTATTACTAATTTATAATTAATGGTTCTAGATTAACTTACTTCTATTTTACAGAATAAAAAATTATTATTTTATTTTATTTTATTTCATTTTTTTGGGGTTGTTTGTGATTGCAAAATTTACAAAAAATAGTCGAATATTGAAATTTATATTGAAGTTCAAAAATTTCGATAAAAATAGAATAAAATAAAATAATTAAAAAAAACCAATTAAATAATCTTGGATGTTCTTTACACCTCAAAGGAACAATATTCTATTTGTAATAATTGATAGTTTTGTTAATACTGTTGTAATATTTTAAAAATTCGCCGCATGATTAGAGTATTGAAAGATATGATGGTCATAACTGGAACTTTTAGAATGACGATTCTTATTTATAGCCTTTATATTATAGATGAAAGAATGTTATGATATTTGGTTCGCTTATTGATTATATGTGGCTTATGGGTAATAAGATAACTTGTTCAGTAACAGAATATCTTAATGTCTAGTAAATGGTAAGTTCGACTAAAATGTCTCTGAAAGAAACTAAATAAACTAAATACCCCTATCGAATACCTGTACTAATGTCTCCATAGTTCATACAGAAATCGAATACTTACCGTCTTTTAAATCCCGGTACAATCAGCAAATTTCGTAACCAAAATCGAGGCTGATGGTCTAAATGCCTCGTTAAAACAATAACCGATCACAGAACGTAAATGCACCAAGTGCACATACGTAATACGAAATAATTAACAGACACAAAAAGCCTACCAGATATTTTTAAGAGATTACTACATCATACATATTCAAAACCAACCATACATTTAACTAAATATTAGCAGTTGAACCAGATTCTTTAACCCAACCATCAACAACACTTTGACTTAAACCGGAACCGAAATCAGTATCATTATCAACGATAACAATAGAAACGGTTTCACCGTTAAAGACAACAGCAGCTTTAACAGTTGAATCGTAAGGTCTTTCAAAGTAATCTTGAGATCCACCACCACCGTTGTTTTTACCACCAGTAGCACCTTGTAATGAGTGTAAGTGGGAGATTAATTTATTACTACCTGAAGATAAGATTTCGAATAAATCAAGCTCACCACAGGCTGGCCAACAACTACAGTCACCGTATTGTTCGGTTCTTGGAATTTTAGCATTTAAAGCCCAGATAGCTGGCATGTCGTAATTAATTGAAGTTTTAGATCCACTATCTTTTGGCATTTGGAATTCAAAAACAAAGATTTTGTCAGAACCGTCAAATCCATGATAAGCTGGAATACCTTCTCTATAGAAACCACAATCATTACCGGAACATTTATCACCGGAGAAAATGACAAATTCGTTGTTAGATGGGATAGTAACATCACCTAAAGCGACAGCACTTGATGAACCACCGGAGTTATCTTTGTTAGCGAAAGAAAGGGAGTTACCAAAGGACATATCCCAAACACCTGAACCGGAACCACCATTGTAATTCATGAAAACACAGTTATCGGCAGAACCTGGGGTATAATAGGAATATCTAGACCAATCACTACCAGATGATGAACCACCAGATGAACTACTTGAAGATGATGAATCACTTGATGAACTACTAGAAGAAGCAGCACCGGCTGATGAAGCAACAGCAGCACCAGCAGTTGAAACAGTTGAAGTAGTTTCAGCAGTACCTTGAGGGTTGATAGTGTTGGTAGCTTGTTGAGTTTGAGTTTCACCATTACCATCAACAAATACAGTTTGAGTAACTTCAACAACTTTGGTGGCTCTTTTATGTAAGTGATGTTTGTGGACTAAAGTAGTAGCACAATCTTCTTCATCTTTCTTTTCTAATTCTCTCTTTCTAATCTTAGATGATTTAGATGGATAATAAACACCAAATTGTTTCAATTTAAGTGGACCTCTGAAATGTAAAGTTAATTCTTCATTTAAAGGACTTAAGTTACCACTAAAGGAGTAATCTTTGAAACTACATGAACCATCTGAGTTCATGGCAGTAACTTCTTTATATGACCCTGATTGACCAATACCTTCATAGGTGACTTTGGAAGTAGATCCACAATAGTAATTACCATCACCGGATAAGGTACAATCAGCAGCAACCATGGTTGAAGCTAAAAGGAGGTAAATTGATTGTGTGAATTTCATATCTTTACGTACTTGATGTTTATACTAAAGGAATGAATATATAGGCAAGCAATAAGTAAAGATCAGATATAACCACAATTATTAAAGGAGTGACTTTATAGTTAGAATAATCTTAAATTAAAAAAATTTAGCAAATTGAAAACAGAGAGAAATTCCAAATGATTTTAAACATGTTTTTTTTTATTTTTCTCGTCAAACGCCCTTTTTTTTACTGGTTATTGGTTATGAGCTGGCTGTCACTGGACATTTTTTACGGAATAGGAAGCAATTCATCCGGAATTGGTTTAATGCGCGAAATTTCCAACTGCCGAGTTTATTTATTTTCCATTATTATTGTGTTACGATCCCGATTAGGTAAGAGCAGGAACTACGTATGCATAAGTTCCTGTAGGATACATTAGTTGCATCGTGGTGATAGTTAACACTTGAAATCTGGTTACTTACTAAAACTATCATCATATCTAATATTTTTTGTATATTTTGTTACAGGCGTTCGTATTTTGACCTGTTGTCACTTGATGTGGTGTTGTAGTAGTCAAAGGCTTAGTATTACACGAATAACACGAATGTTGATTTCTTCGCGGTTGTTTATAGGTGATGTCGTGCGTCACTGAAAGGTACCAACCGACTTTAACTTTATCAGTTAATATTAATAGAGACATAATACCTCTAGTGCACTTGGCAAATACTCAAGGCTTATAGTAGCGTTGTTAATAACATCGTCCACCTCTCAACCTTTGTTAAACTTCAAAATTAACACGAAACTTGGTGACGATTGACTGCCTTATCGGTAGAAAATATCTTGGGAAAAATTTTTTTCTTAGCCAGCCAAGGTTTCAGAAAATACGTAATGGCTGGATCAATAACCCCAGTGTATCTCATCAGTATTCCTAAAATGGTTATGTGATGAGTTAGAGTATTTGATTTGAATCTAGTCTAGTCTTAAAGATTCTATTTCACATATATTCCATTAAGTCATGGCTATAGCAGTTGGCCAAGATTATGAACCAAGGGAACACATTTCCCTAAATTGCCGTTCTCGCTAAAGATCTTGCATCTAGACGCATCACTGTGCTTAACGTTCAAGATGTTACATAATATTGTCCCGTTAGATAGTACTAATTCAGAAACATATGTCATAAAAAAGAAATCGGATCTAAGCTACTAATTTTTTACTAATTTGTAACTGGTTAGTTGTCAAACGGAAATATAAAATTGCCGTGAGCGATGACATGAGAAAACTAGCCCGTCTGAGTCTAGAATGTGGTCGTCAATAAGTTTTCAGTTCTCTTATAAGCTAAGAAATCCTCAAGCATTTTATAATCGTTCGGTTATTTATCTGCGCCACGGGCATGACTTTATCGTCTGTTAAGTATTATTGAGGCTTGTCTCATTTCTCAGCATGTCAGCCTTCTATAGTTTTTGCAGCAATAGAATATATCATCGGTTCACACACGCCATAATAAACAGTGTTTTAAACGGTTGCAAAAAGTGTCAAAGTGTTGTTTTAACTTGATAAAATATTAGTTTTATACACTTAAATAAAACCAATAGTTTTATCTAGCCAAGTGTAAAGCCCCTAATTGTCAAAATCTCAAATTATTAAGCATAAAGTAAAAACGTTTACCTTGGAACTCACTCATTTATGAGTAAAAAACCCTGAGAACAGTGTAAATCTATAAAAGGAAATTCAAATGCAGAATTTCAGTCGCATTTGTGAACTTAGCAAACATGGGTGATAACCAAACATATCATGTACCTGTTCAACAACAGGGATACCCACAACAACAAGGTGGATATGACCAACAACAGCAATATCAGCAAGCACAAAACCCTTATGGTCAACAACCAAATAATGGGGGCAATGGAGCAGGCAATTATGATTATGAGTCGATGGAAGGTAAACCACAAAGTTCAAACAATTTCGATGAACTGTTCAAAATTGTTAAACCAAAGTTCAATGATTGGCCATTCACTGTATTTTTCTTACTTGTAGTAGCAGGATTTATTGCTGTTGCAGGTATTACCTTAAATGCCCTTAGGTCCACGTTTGACTTTCAAGGAGGTGGAATTTACAATAGTGGTAATAGATTTGCTTTGAATACTAACACTGTCATTTTATTTGCTTTTATTATTGTGGTAGCACTTGTTTTATCATTCTTGATCATTCTTTATGCCCGTATGGCTCCAAAGGTTTTTATAACTACAGGGTTAATCCTAAACGTGGTCTTGGGTCTTGCTACAGCAATTTATTATCTTGTAGCTAAATATTATTCAGCTGGGATTGTATTCTTGGTATTTACTGCCATTACAGGGTTTATGTATTGGAGAGCAAGACACAGAATTCCATTTAGTGCTGCAGTTTTAACTGTTGTAATTGACGTTATGAAGAGATACCCTTCAACCCTCATCACCTCGGTTTTCGGTATTCTTATTAGTTCTGCTTTCAGTGTATTATTTTCCGTAGTTATTGTTGGGACTTATGTTAAATATGAACCAAACTCATCTAATCAAGGTTGTAATGTTGGTGGTGGTTCTTGTAGTCATGCTACATTAGTTGGTTTACTTGTTTTTGTTTTCTTTGCTGGGTATTATATTAGTGAAGTCATTAGAAATATTATCCATGTTACAATTGCTGGTGTTTATGGTACATGGTATTATTTAGCTAATTCTGATCAAGGAGAACCAAGACATCCTGCTTTAGGATCATTGAAAAGAGCTTTGACATATTGTTTTGGATCAATTTGTTTTGGTTCATTAATTGTTTCATTAATCCAATTATTGAAAGGATTCTTACAAATGTTGAGACAAGATGCTTTCGGTGACGGAGATTATTGGTTAGGATGCTTATTTTTAGTTATTGAATTCCTTGTTGGAATGATTGAATGGGCTGTTAAATACTTTAACCAGTATGCTTATTGTTATGTTGCATTATATGGTAAGAGTTATATAAAACTGGCCAAAGATACATTTGATTTATTAAGATTTAAAGGTATGGATGCATTAGTTAATGATTGTTTTATTTCAACATCACTTAATTTGTATTCAATGTTTGTGGGATTTGTTGTTGCGCTTTTAGGATACCTTTATTTGAAATTTACTAAGCCAGCTTATAATGATAATGGTTCATTCTATGCACCAGTGATTGCTTTTGCCTTTTTAATCAGTGGTCAAATCACTAGAATTGCTTTAGTTGTTATTGAATCAGGTGTTAGTACATTCTTTGTTGCTTTAGCTAAAGATCCAGAAATTTTCCAAATGACTAATAGGGATAGATTTGATGAGATATTCAGAAGTTATCCTCAAGTATTACAAAAGATAACTTCTGATCATTAGATACTTGATGAGATATTTTCTGATGTTGATATCTGGATAATTGTAGGATAATTGTAGGATTTATAGAAGAATATTTGATTTTAATTCAATGATTAAATATTCTTATGTTATTGTATGGAATTTATGTTTGATTATTTGTTTTTATTGTATGATGCTTATATGATGATATATAATTATATGCTTATTGAACAATCATTAACTACCAGTAATAACCATTAAAAGATCATTTGGTGATTTATTATTTATTTGACTGAACTATGATCATTTAAAGGAATCCCTAAGGCGTTTATTTGTTTCGTATTGTTTTAGATATATTTGTTAATGTATAGATATTATATGATAAAGTGAGTAAATTGCCATTGAGTCTTTCAATCATAAAGAATTGAGTCTTTCAATCATAAAGACCTTTGTTAAAAAAACAAGAAAACCTTCCCTATAAATAGTAGAAAATCCCCCTCTTCATCATGAACTTGCCTAGATCAAATGATCATCCCCTTGATAATTGAGCGCTGATAATAAACGGTCGCCCACGAAACCACCGCACTATAAATGCTAACCCTTGTAATAGGAGATCTTCATATCCCTACTAGATCAACAGATATCCCCAGTAAATTCAACAAGTTATTATCACCATCATCATCATATCCAACTAATCCTAAAATATCCCAAGTATTATGTTTAGGAAACATCACCAATGACTTATCAACATTAAGGACCATATTTCAAATATCCACCAATTTCCATCTAGTTAGAGGTGAATTTGATGATATCAATTTACTTAGTCAACAATTGCATCAATTAAAACAAGAACATCATATTGAATCAACCGAAATCGAAGATATACCTCATTACAAAATTGTCAAGATTGATAATTTTAAAATTGGATTTACTAATGGTTATTTAACAGTACCAAAGAATGACCCTAGTAGCTTAGAATCATTGGCAAGAGAATTGGATGTTGACATTTTAGTTTATGGAGGTACTCATAAAGTTGAAGCTTTTGTATTGGATAGGAAATTTTTTGTTAATCCTGGGAGTGTTACCGGAGCATTTAATTTTGATTGGGAGAATGAGAGTGAAGGGGAGGAGGAGGAAGAAGAGGAAGAGGAAAATGTAGAAGAAAAAGAAGAAGAAAAAGAAGAAGAAGAAGAAGAAGAAGAAGAAGAAGGAAAAGAAATAGAACCTTCAGAATCCAAGGAATTAAAAGAAGAAGAACCAGAACAAAAAGAATCCGAAAACCTAGAACAAAAAGACACGGAAGTAGAAGAATCAGAAGCAAATAAAGAATCAGAAGAAGAACCAAAAGAACCTAATATAAATTCCGAAGAAGCAACTGTAAAAGATATAAACCAATTGAATGAAACCCTTGAAAAATCAACTCTTGATACAACCACAGAGTCTAAAAATAAAGAGTCCAAAAATGAAGAATCCAAAAATGAAGAATCCAAAAATGAAGAAGTAGAAAATGATGACGAATTCACCCCAGAAGAACTTAATAAACTTAATGAACTCACTAACATACCCTCCTTTTGTCTTTTGGAAACTAATGATTCTACTTGTACTTTATATATTTATACATATTTGGAAGATGAAGTTAAGGTTGATAAAGTCACCTATCAAAAATAATATACACATTTATTGGAACTTAAGTTCTTTTCTAGATCGATGTACTTGTGCATACGTATTGATCAGTACATACTAGCACACACCACTACAATCAGCAAACAAAAACCTACGCTTGAACTGCTGAATAATGTAATACAAATTCCTTCTTTATCTTTTCCCAATTATGTGGATCAAAAAATATATAAACCCCTTTTTCTACCTCCGGACTAATCAACACTGGCTCGACATTACTATCTTTAGTCAACCATACTTGTATTTCTCTATGGTACCTCCAATTTCTTTGTACCAATTCTCTAGCAGCATATTCTTGTAAAGTATCTCTTGGTTTCATATAAAAAATGTAGAACAAGGTTTCATCACTGAAAGTTTGGATCTTAGTATCACACGGTTCTGGTGGTGGTATATTTTTAGTTTGTATGGATGGAGGGAGAATGAAAGATGGTTCTACCTCTGACCTAGAAGTCTCTAACCATGGCGATGGTAGATTACTCAAGACTTTTCCGTTATTAAAGTTTAATCCCAATAAGTTCGGATCTTGTCCTATAGCCATCGATACTGAATCATTCTCATTATTATCCATTTTACAGAGGGAAGTTATCCCTTTTAAACCGAATTTATCAAGATCTCCCATCTGTATATGTAACAGTTGATTTGTATTATATTTGTAAAGATTTTATAATGAAAGGGTCTAAGTCTATGGTGAAGTTCTTGGTGGATGTAATGATGAAAGTGCGCGGTGCGAAGTGTGGACCTAATGAGTAGAACCTTACCTAATATTATTATAACTGGTACTCCAGGATGTGGGAAAAGTACCCATTCTAAAGATCTTAGTAAGAAACTTGGATTTGTAAAACATAGTATTAGTGATATAGCCAAAGAAAAGGGGTTTATAGAAAGCTACGATGAGAAATTAGACACCTCAGTAGTTGATGAGGACAAATTATTAGATTATATGGAAGTAGAACTTGCAAAAGGGGGTCAAATTATTGATTGGCATGTTTGTGATATATTTCCTGAAAGGTTGATTGATTTAGTTGTGGTATTAAGGGTGGATAACGGTAAATTATATGACAGATTAAAGGACAGAGGATATAAGAAGAATAAAATCGATGAGAATATCGATGCCGAAATAATGGAGGTTGTGTTAGGGGATGCTAAGGAGAATTATGCTGAGGAAGTTGTTGTTGTTTTAGAAAGTAATGAAGATGAAGATATTGAAGGAAATGTTGGAAGGATTGAACAATGGGTTGAGAATTGGAAGAAGGATCATCCTGATGGGGTATCTAATGAGAGATTAGTAGGAGATGAGGAAGAGGATGATGAGGGCGAGGAAGAAGATGCAGAAAATGAGGAAGAAGAGGAAGAAGAAGAAGAAGAAGATTATCAAGAAGATGATGATAGTGAAGAGGAAGAAGAAGAGGCCGACGACGAAGAAGAAGAAGAGCACCTTAATGAAGATGAATCTGATCAACCACAGAGAAAAAAACAAAAATCATAACCTCTTATATATTACATACAAATTACTTTATATATCATTAATTGAATTCGTAGTGTTTTATCCATTAAAAATCTTTTACTTATAACAAAATTCTTTTAGCATAATAGAAAACTGCTAAAATACAGAAGAGTAAAACAACATAGTAACCTTTTGTGAAAAGTATGTAAGACCATTTTTGTTGAATTCTCTTTAAATTGTGTTTTTCTAATTCACTAACACAATTGGCATTTTGTTGGAAGATATATTGACCTTCAGCAATAATTTCTAATTTTTGGTCTTCACTTAATGAATTTCTTGTGAATAATTCATAATCTCTTTTATATAAGATTCTTAAGAATTCTTCATCTTCAACATCAAAAGTAAAGAAATTTGAACCCATTTTAACTATTTCTTCATGTTTGTAACCTGGTTTTTGTGGGAACATACCAGTGGCTTTAGATAATGAGGATCTCATAATTCTACCACCAGCAAAAAGTGCTAAATACATAACGTGTAAGTAAGCTAATAACAAATATGGTTTAGCTTTAGTAACTTCTTCAATATGTTCAGAAAAGGCAATTTGTGCAGGCATTATTGGATTAACAAATTTTTCCTTACGGTCGTCATAAAAGAATAATAAATCTTGTTCGGCTTTACCAGTTCTAGCGATTTCTGGTTTCCAAATATTCTTTAAAATATCGGTTATTTCATCAGCTTCTTCTTCGGACTTATCAAATTCTCTAGCAAGGGATCTTTCTATAGCTTGGAACACGTGATAGAAACTCTGTAACCCTTGTCTATAAATTTTATAGTCTCTTAAAGCGATAGCGAATTTCAATGTCATCTCTTTATCAATTTTGTTGTGTAAAGTACGGGTATCTTTATTAATACGGTTACCTAAGGCACCAGTATCGGTCTTCAAAGGAATAATTTCAGCTTGGGGGATTTTTTGAATCATGTCTTGTGAGTAGTAAATAGAAAGGATACAGCAGATCACGGTATTTAAATGGATGCGAAATTAATAAGAAAAAAGGCGTTTGTGTAACTGTGGTCTGGAGATATCGGTGTTCTCAAGTGCGATTCGGATTTGGTTGCAATTATAAGCCCACTATTCCTGTTAAATAGTTTAAATTTTAAGAGGCTGGTACCACCAATTTTATCATTATAAAGGTATTCATGGTGTTCCTGATCTTCTATAGAGTAATTACCGTGAAAAAACAATTCTGAAAGGGTCAATTCTGATCTGGAAAACTTCTCCTCCTTGAACTGACGTTTTTTTACTGATTGTTTAGATAACGATAAACGAGTCCGAAAATATAAATTTAAAGTTTGGCGTTCATTAGGTAAGTGGGGCCCAGTATATCCAATGATTTAAGGGTTCGGCTTATACAATATATTCGGTAATGGTTAGAAGCGTTTATATAAAGGATATTATCTCGTAAATAGGTTGCAAAATTAAGGTTGCAGATTGATAGGCAATTGCATTTTAAGGTGTACATTATAAGTACTAAATAAATAAATCCTGGAATAGAAGAATTAGTGAAACAGTCAAGTCATCAGGATAACCTTAACATTGGCTAACTTAATACCCACTACTTATTCTTCTTGTTCATCTAAAGTCTTGAAAGTAAACAATGGCAGATCTTTAAAGTCAATACCATTTTCTAATAATTTAGTGAAAGCCTTGGAGAAGTCTTCAAAGAAAACAGCTTCATCCTTAGCATATAATTTAACATATTTAAGGAAATAATTTTCTTCTTTTAAGGCCATATCAGTTGGTAACATCATGAACAGATTGGTGGCGTCATCTTCATATTGTTTTTTACCATCCCATTTTTTAACATGCCATCCTTCTAACAATCTAACATAGAAATCATTAGTGAACATGTTGAAAGAAGGACCCCAAGGACCATCATAACCGGAGTTTTCGGTGTGACATTTTCCCAAGCAATGAGCACCAATTAAAGCGACAGTCTCACGATCATCAAAACCCATTCTTTGGAATAAGGTTCTAACATATTTACCATCCTTAGAAGCATCTGGTAAGAATCCATTCTTAGGAACTTGTAATAAGTCATCACAATTGACTCTTCCAGGTCTCCATTTAATTTTTGGTCCACCAGCTTCTTGTACAGCAACTACCCCACCTAAGGTCCATAAATCACCCCTACTAATCCACTTATATTTGTCCAAGAATTCTTGTAAGAAATCCCTTCCAATATGTAAACCAGCATTTTCAGGATCATTGGTTTCAGGTGCATAAACCATAGTGCCTCCATAGGAACCTCCTTTACCGGTACTGGTGTCAAAAGTTCCACTTGCGTGCCAACTCAATCTACACAATAATCCATAACGACCAGCCCCACCATCTGCGTCATCTTGATCTCTTACCTTCTCAGCAATATCATTATAAACTTGTTGATAATCTTTGAAAGTTTTACCTTTAGGAATTGCAGAAGTGAATAATGAAGCTGCTGCTAAGGTCTTACCATTTTGGCCATTGGAATTATTGCCACTACCCCTACCATAATTGCTGTATTTAGACCCTTGGAATTGATTATATAAGTAAACCAACCCAGCAGAACCTCCAATTAATCCAAGCAATTGAGAAGCTTTCAATTTGAATGTGTTTTGTAAATAAATAGTAGACATCTTGATTAAAACTAATTCGAGATTTTTCGACTGGAAATGTTATCACCCCACTAATAACCAAATTTCGCAGCTATATAGTTGAGTAATCCCTTGCAAATGATTGGCCGACATACCCCACCCATCTATGCGTTTTTTATTAACGAAAAGTTCTTGGTTATTATTTAGGCATGATTAAATTTATGCTTAATGTTTATTTGATGGCTTTTATTCGTTCTTAGAGGGGTAAATTCCAGTTGGTGGCTTACCCGAGGCTATAGGAGTAATATGAGTACTATTTGGTCTCTGAGGGATATATTTATATGAATTATATATCAAACCACTTAGCTAAGTGGAGCATAAGACCCTTTAACTTTTCTAAACCATTAACCCATTATGCTTACCTTTACTGTTTTCGGCTAACTATCTGAAAAAGGAAGTTTTTGCAGCCATGCGATTTGGCTTTTGACGAAAAGCCTTGACAGCCTTCTTCATGAGGAGTAAACCGGTATATGCCGGGGTTAATTTTTCATCGAGTTTAATGTCTTAACATGGTTTTGTAACTTTTAAAAGGTCTAAGAATATAACTGCCTTAGATATCAGTCACTTGTTAATATTCTAATGATTATATTAAAACTACAAATTCTATTCAAGTTCTCCATCTGTTAAACAGTACCCATGAACTTCTCAATTATATTAGCAGCATCATAAATACCACTACCTTCTTCATTATATGTTCTTGCATTTTCAACCAATAAGGCTACATCTTGTTTAAATGCCTCTAAATTGAAATACTTATTACCTTTCAATTTGGTGGATATTTGATTAACAGAAATTGGATGCTTGATGATTTTATAATAATCAGCATACAATTTTCTTGATGGAAGTTTAGTGAAGGCTTCAATGATATATTCACCATCAGCATTTTTAAGGTCGTTCAATTTTTCAAGAATATCTTGTCCTTCTGTGATTATAGGATTATTAGAGAATTCTTCATCATCAGCTTCAGGATCTTCAGGATCATCAGCTTCTTCCACTTCAGCATCTTCATCGTCATCTTCATCATCAATATCATCAATGGAGGATATTTGTCTTCTACTTCTCTTGGCTGCTCTTAATTCTTTACGCCTTATAGCATCTTCAACAGAATCATTATCATCATCCATTGCCATTAACCATTGTTCTTCAGTTAATCCATCATCATATCTAACTCTCTTTTTAGCTCTCATCTTGGTTAATTCTTTAGTATCTTTTTCAAAATGATGACTTACATCTTCAGTGAAAACTGCTGGTAATTCTTTTTCTTCTATCAATCTATTTTTATAATCTTCTCCTTTATTTCTTGCTTCATCCATCTTACCAAATAATTCTTTTTCCCCTTCACTTCTGGCTAAAATATCATTAATCTCATCATCATCCAACATATTCTTCTCTTCACTATCATCATTAGAACTTTCTGCTTCTAATAATTTCTTTAAGAATTCTTCTTGTTCTTCAGCTGTGGATTTATTATCAAATTTACCTGCTTGAATAACTTTACCATCAATATCTAATTTTTGATGAGCTCTTTCTAAGATAACTTCTTCAACTGAATCATTGGTAATCAATCTAAGAATACGAACTTCATTCTTTTGACCAATTCTATGAGCTCTATCTTGAGCTTGTAAATCTTGATGTGGATTCCAATCAGTATCAAAGATGATAACAGTATCAGCAGTTTGTAAATTTAACCCTAACCCACCAGCTCTTGTACTTAAAAGGAAACAGAAATATTCAGAATTTGGAGCATTAAATACTTTCAACATATCTTGTCTATCATCAGCTTTTGTACTACCATCTAATCTTAAATATTGCATGTCTCTCCATCTTAAGAAATCTTCCATTATATCCATAACTTGTGTCATTTGGAAGAACATTAACACTCTATGACCAGTGGCTTTAAATTTAGGTAAAATTCTATCAAGTAATTCAAATTTACCACTAACTCTCCATATTAAATCATTAGTTAATTTACTACTATTTAATACGGTCTCTACTTCTTCAAAAACAAATGGATGGTTACAAATCTTTCTTAATTGCATAATCTTATTATTTAAACCTTTAATACCACTCTTAGTATTTCCTACATCACTTCCAACGAATAATGCATTGTGTTTCAACATTTGTTGGTATAAGATGTATTGTAATCCAGATAAATTACATTTCAACACTTTTTCAACTTTATCAGGTAAATCTTTTTCAACATCTTTCTTTAATCTTCTCAATAAGAAAGGTCTAAGAACCTTATGCAATCTACGAATAACTAATAAACTTTCTTCTTCTGTTAAATCAATTCTTTCTTGTGAACCAGTATTGGCAAAAGGTGTATTAAACCATTCATCAAAAGACTTGACGGAATTGAAAATCTTCGGTAACACGAAATTTAAAAGTGACCATAATTCTGGTAAATTATTTTGTAACGGTGTACCGGTCAAAATCAATCTATTCTTAGTCTTATAGTAAGTTCTTAAAGTTATGGATAATTTAGATTCGGCATTCTTCATTCTATGACCTTCATCAATAATCATATGACTATAATCAAACTTAGCCAATAATGGACGTTCTCTAATAATATATTCATAAGTAGTTAAAAGAACTTGGAAATGGCCTAATCTGACTTCGGTAGATAACATTCTTCTTTGTTGCTGACTTCCTTTATAAACAATTACTTTAACACTTGGAGCCCATTTTTCAAATTCTAAAGTCCAATTGGTTATGGTGGATAATGGTACAATGACTAAGAATTTATCTTCATGTTTATGTTCGATTAAATAAGTAACAAGGGAAATGGATTGAATGGTTTTACCCAACCCCATTTCATCTGCTAAAATACCATTCAATTTATTATTATAAAGAGATACCATCCATTGTAAACCTTTCAATTGATATTCTTTTAAATTACCACCCACAAGAATACTTGGTTGTTTAGTAATTTCTTCCTTTATACGATGAGCAACTTGATAATAATCAATTTTTTCACGGATTTCATCAACATTGTCGGCATCTTTAATATCTTGTTCTACAGGGATTTCAGCACCCAGTTCAACTTGTTGAACTTTAACAGCTTGAGCTAAAGAATCCAAGAATTGATTAGTTTGTTTCAATAAATGAGTAATTCTATGATCCTTGGTCTCATCTAATAATTTCATATATGCTTCTTCATCATTAGCTTTTAAAGCTTGTAAACGTTGTCTAGCAGTTTTTTCCAATTTCTTACTTTCATCTTTAGCTATTAAATTATGGAAATTATTAATACCTTTAATTATATTGGATTTCTTATTTATTCTAGTAAATTTGGCATCCAATAACCCACCAGTATAATCAACAATTTGTTTGATTTTTTCCATTTGTAACACTTTTTGCTTTTCACTAAGTTCTTTCTTTTGACGTTCTTGTAATTTGATGGCCAAAGTTTCAGGTTCTGGTTGATAAATCTTAGGTCTATGATTGAAACTACGAGTTATAAGGTTCATTAAAGGGTTTTTAATCATTTCTTCATTTAATGGTGTTTCCATTGCAAGGTAATCAATTAAAATTCGCTTTAATTGTTTTTGTTTACTTAACATTTTCAAAGCTTTTAATTCAATCAACAGCTTGAGTTTTAAATCTTGAATATCACTATAATCTAAACTACCATTGATTTTAAACGTTCCTAAATTCATTGGCATACTTTCTAAATCCTGTATACGATTAGATATTTTACTTGAAACACCTTGTTCTTTAGTTGAGTTTGAAACGGTGGTAGAGAAATTTATACCTAAATTTTCAAGTCTTTGATTGAAATCTTTATAAGCTTTATTATCGATGAAAAGATCATCAAATAAGTCAGTTTCAGGTTCAGGGTCTTTTAAAGTAGATTGTAATTCTAATTCTAAATCATTAGGTAAATCTAAATCCTTTGATAATAATTGTAAACCAATGATTTGTTTTTCAAGTAAACCATAATCCAACAGTTGATCAGTCTTAACATCCAAGGTATTAAATAGCCTATCAGATTCAAGATTATAGGTTTCATAGTTTTGACAAACTTGATAAAAGATAGATTCAATCTTTAATTTTTCATTATAATGGGGGTCTATAAATTTAGTACCTTCATTATTTTCCTTAGCAGATTGGGTTTGTTTTGCTAATTTCTGATACTCTGTTAAGAGTTGAAACAAGTCCTCTTTATTATTAGGATATTTGTAACTCATTTTATCAATAATGTATTATACACCAACAGGAAAGGAACAGGTAGTATATGAATAATTGAAACAAGGGGTGAAATTAAAGTGGGGGAAAATGTAATAAAATGGGAATTTCTTAACCAATATATCAAAAACTCTCAGATATAATACGTATACACAATAAGGTGTGTGTATAATAAAATATATAGAAAAATGATAAACGCGTTAAGTTTGTATAGGTTTATGAGATTCGTTGACTGGAAAATTTTCGCACTGAGAGTGGGAGTGAGAGTGAGAGAGTGAGGGAGAGACAAAGTTGAGAAAACATCACGTGACTGAAATACTATATGAAAATAAAAAGAGATAAAGACACAAAGAAAAACTTTTAATTAAGGAATATATAAATAAAGAGCCTGCCAAGATCCTTCTAAACTATTAATTTATGAGAAAACTTACATAAGATTTCAAATCACCCCCCAATTAGTGTACTATCTTCTCAGTCTCAGTTCTCAGTCTCAGTTCTCACTCCCACTTCTCACTACATCTATCTCAAATTGGACTTGCGAAAAATTATCTCACCATGTTGAAACTTGGAATTAACTCCTTTAAAAGGTACCAAAGTACCAGCAGATTAATGAGCTGGACAGACTATTTCAAAATGAAAAAACAAAATAATATCACTAATATTGTTACATCAGTATTTACAGGATTCCTGGGAGGATTCATCACTTTAACAATGCTTGGAAATATTGAAATAGATGTTGAGAAACCAATTATGGGATTTGATCCTATTATGGTAATGGGAGGAGGAGTTTTAGTGGGTGGAGCTTTTGGATGGTTATTAGGACCATTCTTAGGTAATCCAATCTTTAGATTACTTCATAGATCTAGATTAAATGAATTCAGGCTGATGAATGAAAATTTCTTACAAAGAGTTAAGAGGAATAGAGTTGATGCATCATCCCAATCATTCTCTAATCCAGTCCCTGATTATTATGGGGAAAGGATCTATAGTTTAGAGAATTATAAGCAATGGTTAAGAGATTGTAATGCTTATAGGAGAAAATCCCAAGAATTTATTTAGTGTATATAGGGAGGACTGCTAGAGTGATTTGAGGTGAGGTGAGGTGAGATTGGGAAAGGTTATGATATGGTAGTAAAACATGACAATTAAATTTAAAAAACCATTTATATAAATCATATGATAATTGTTAATAACTTACTTAAACCTTATTAGTACCACCAAATCGACGTACTTTGTTACCATTACTCACTAAATTCACTACCTAATCATTACCTCATAATAAAATATAACATCCCCATATTTCGCAATTATTGCTGTAATATTAATCCGAAGTTAAACGGTTAAATTCATAAATTTTTTCTAAGACCTCTCTTATATTAAACCCCTTCAAACCCATGCAAATCAATCCTTGCCATTTTTAACCCTAAAATTATTGTTAACCTTATTATATTCCCGGTGTTATAAGGAAACATTGTAGTGCGCGCACCACCACCCATCACCAATCACGTCCGAGAACATAAAAATCTTTATTAGTTTTTAAACAACACAATTCAAAATGCATAGAGCTATCAAGAGTATTCCCGTCAGAGTACCCAGGTTAGCCATCAATGGTCGTAGTAATACCACCGCCAACCTTTTAAGTTATCGTAGATTGGCCACCGGAGGCCTGGATAGCTTTTTATCATCAAATAATGGTAATTATATTGATGAAATGTATGATGCTTGGAAACAAGATCCAAGTAGTGTTCATGTATCGTGGAATGCCTATTTTAAGAACATTGAACTGAATAATATTCCTCCAAGTCAAGCTTTTCAAGCTCCTCCAACCATTATTCCTACCGTTAGTGGTGGGGTTGCTGGTGCCGGGTTTGTACCATCTACTAGTCAAGGTGACCCTGATGTTGTTATACATTTAAAAGCTCAATTATTAGTTAGAGCTTATCAAGTTAGAGGTCATCAAAAGGCTAAAATTGATCCTTTAGGTATTAGTTTTGGTGATCAAGGTGAAATTCCAAAAGAATTAACTTTGGATTATTACGGTTTTTCCGAAGCCGATTTAAATAAACAAATTACCCTTGGTCCTGGTATTTTACCAAGATTTGCTGAAAATGGTAAAAAATCTATGACTCTTAAGGAAATTGTTGATAGTTGTGAAAAATTATATTGTTCAAGTTATGGGGTTGAATATATTCATATTCCTTCTAAAGAACAATGTGATTGGTTAAGAGAAAGAATTGAAATCCCACAACCTTTTAAATTTAGTGCTGATGAAAAGAGACAAATTTTAGATAGATTAATTTGGTCTTGTTCTTTTGAAAGTTTCTTAGCTACTAAATTCCCTAGTGATAAAAGATTCGGTATGGAAGGGGTTGAATCCGTTGTTCCTGGTATGAAATCTTTAATTGATACTTCAGTTGAATTTGGTATTGAAGATGTTGTCATTGGTATGCCACATAGAGGTAGATTAAATATGTTGTCTAATGTTGTTCGTAAACCTAATGAATCCATTTTCTCTGAATTTGCTGGTTCTAAAGAATTCGATGAAGGTTCTGGTGATGTTAAATATCATTTAGGTATGAATTATGCTAGACCAACTACTAGTGGTAAACATGTCAATTTATCTATTGTTGCTAATCCTTCCCATTTAGAAGCTGAAGATGGGGTTGTTTTAGGTAAAACTAGAGCTATTCAACATTACAAGAATGATACCAATGAACATCATAAAGCTATGTCTGTTTTATTACATGGTGATGCTGCTTTTAGTGCTCAAGGTATTGTTTATGAAACTATGGGTTTTGCTAACTTACCAGCTTACTCTACCGGTGGTACCGTTCATGTTATTATTAATAATCAAATTGGTTTTACTACCGATCCAAGATTTGCTAGATCTACTTTATATCCATCCGATATTGCCAAATCCATTAACGCTCCAATTTTCCATGTAAATGCCGATGATGCCGAAAGTATTATCTTTGTTTTCAACTTGGCTGCTGAATGGAGAGCTAAATTCCATACTGATGTTATTATTGATGTTGTGGGTTACAGAAAACACGGTCATAATGAAACTGATCAACCTGCCTTCACTCAACCTTTAATGTATAAAAAGATTGCTGAAAAGAGATCTGTTTTAGATTATTATGTTGAACAATTATTAGAAGAAAAGACCTTTACTAAAGAAGACATTGAAGAACATAAGAAATGGGTTTGGAACTTATTAGAAGAAAGTTTCTCTAAATCCAAAGAATATGTCCCAACTTCAAGAGAATGGTTAACTACTCCATGGGAAGATTTTAAGAGTCCAAAAGAATTAGCTACTGAAGTTTTACCTCATTTACCAACTGCTGTTGATGATAGTATCTTAAAAGATATTGGTAATAAAATCAGTCAAGCACCAAAAGGATTTGAAATTCACCGTAATTTAAAGAGAATCTTGAATACTAGAAAGAAAACCGTTGAAACTGGTGAAGGTATTGATTGGGCTACTGGTGAAGCTTTAGCCTTTGGATCTTTAGCTTTAGAAGGTTACCATGTTAGAGTTTCAGGTCAAGATGTTGAAAGAGGTACTTTCTCTCAACGTCATGCTGTTTTACATGATCAAGAAAGTGAACAAACTTATACTCCATTAAACCATTTAAGTGAAGATCAAGGTGCTTTTGTTATCTCCAATTCTTCATTATCTGAATATGGTGTTATGGGATTTGAATATGGTTATAGTTTAACCAGTCCAGATGCTTTAGTACAATGGGAAGCTCAATTTGGTGATTTCGCCAACACTGCTCAAGTTATCATTGATCAATTCATTGCAGCTGCTGAAAGTAAATGGAAACAAAGATCTGGTATTGTTTTATCATTACCTCATGGTTATGATGGTCAAGGTCCTGAACATTCTTCAGGTAGAATTGAAAGATATTTACAAATGTGTAATGAAGATCAAAGATTCTTCCCATCTCCAGAAAAATTAGAAAGACAACATCAAGACTGTAACATGCAAATTGCTTATCCAACTACCCCAGCCAGTTTATTCCATTTATTAAGACGTCAAATGCATAGACAATTTAGAAAACCATTGATTTTATTCTTCTCCAAATCATTGTTACGTCATCCATTAGCTAGAAGTGATTTAAGTGAATTTACTGGGGAATCTCATTTCCAATGGATTATTGAAGAAGATGTTGTTAAACTGGAAATAAAGAAAGTTGTATTATGTTCCGGTCAAGTCTTTACTGCTTTACATAAGAAACGTAGTGCTTTAGAAGATAAAACCACTGCTTTCATCAAAATTGAACAATTACATCCTTTCCCATTCCAACAATTAAGAGATGCTTTAGATAGTTATGAAAATGTTGAAGATTTAGTATGGTGTCAAGAAGAACCATTGAACATGGGTGCTTACTCATATGCTCAACCAAGACTTCAAACCACTTTAGCTGAAACTAAGAATCATCAAGGATTAACTGTTAGATATGCTGGTAGAGATCCAAGTGCTAGTGTTGCTGCTGGATCTAAATCTATGCATAATGAAGAAGAAGAAAGATTTTTGAATGAAGTTTTTAATTAGGTGATCCTTTGTGAGAGTACTGTATATTGTTTTCGGTACTGTAATAACATTAGTAACACCGATAATGGTTAGTAAAGTGATTTAGTAACAATATATATTTATTTTTAACTCTTGGTGTACGGGTGTTTTAATTTGTTGAGTTCAGTTTTTTTCTATTTAATAAGATCTGATGAAGAGTAATAAAATTACAAAATTTGTCTAGAATAATTCAGGGTCCAAGGCTGGCTTAGATTTAGATCTATCATCGTATAATTGTAGTCGTAACTTTACTACTAATAGTAATTCGCACCATGGCTACCACCAACAGTAGTAGTAGTAATCGCACTATGGACCTACCACCAACAGTAATAATTCGCACTATGGACCTACCACTAATTTATAATATTCGCACCAGCAATGCTTGCCCTAATCCGCACTATGAACCCCCACATATGGTACAGAGATAAAGATAACGTACAAATAGGTGGTGTAAGAAGGTACCATATAAAATATAATAAACTAGATAACCGTCAAGAAATCTACTTCCGTCTTAAAAATATTGAAAGAACCACAATTAGAGCCATTCATTTACTTAATGGACCTTTTATCTTATACTGCCATGTGATACCATGGAACTTCGATCATAACAAACCATTGAAGCAAGAGTCAAAAGAAGTTCATTTTAATAATCAATTAAAACCAGGACAAACCTTCAATATTAAATTATTATTAAATGATAATTCTCAGGTTGAAGAAGGGGTTTATGGATGGAAAATTGATATTATATCACAGATTATCATCACCAAGAATACTAGCATACTTTATGATTTGTTAGTGGGTGATGATTTAGAAGAGATGAAGAAACTCAATCATGGTCCATTTTCAAGCTTTACAGGGTTAGGAATGGCACCCCAACAGAAATCTGAATTAGAAGTAAATAAATGTTTTAATGATCAATTAAGTGTAGAGAAATTTACTCAAGAAGACATTTGGTCAAAGCCTCCTATTTATGATAAACCCGTACATTTGGTTATATTAACTCATGGGATATTCTCAAACCTAACTGCTGATATGTTACACCTCAAAGAGACTTTAGAGCAGAATGTAGAGGATAATCTTTTGGTTAAAGGGTTTGATGGAAATGCCGGAAAGACTGAAGGAGGAATTAAGAAATTAGGTACAAAACAAGGTAAGTACCTTATGAGTCTTATTAATAATTTAATTGAACAAGATATATCAATAGAGAAGATTTCGTTTATCGGACATTCCTTAGGAGGATTAGTGCAATTATATTCAATTAAATTTATCTTAGACACAGAACCATTATTCTTTCAAACTAGAAAAATAAAACCACATAACTTAGTATTTATGGCATCACCTTTATTAGGGATATTGAATGAAATTAATTTCATATTTTCATGGTTTTTAGATATAGGAACATTAGGTAAAACCGGTAGAGATTTAACATTGAGTAGATCCAAAATACGTGGGAAAGCCTTAGTAGCTGAATTACCTGATCAATTACACGAATTTATGAAATCATGTGACAATTTAATTATTTATGCTAATATTATCAATGATGGGATTGTACCATTGAGAACCAGTGCTTTATTATATTTAGATTACGTAACTCTTGATAATGTAAGAGACTTGAAACAAAGGAAGGAAGAACATGATGATGATCCTGTAGGAGAAATCCCTGAAGATAATAAGAAAGAAAACACCAGCCAATTAAATAATTACAAGAAATTCATATCATTGAATTTCAATTTGGAAGAGAAGAAGCATGAAAAGTTAAGAAAGAGAATTATGAATATCAATGCTAAGGGAAGTAGTACTGGAGGTTTATCAGGAACATATTCACCAGTTACTGCTCATTCAGGAACTACTACCCCAAAGACCGAAATCACAGAACAAACCAATGAATCAAATGAAGAGCAACCTGATAATAATAGTATAGAACTTGATCAACAGGAAGCTGAAAATATTGATCATATGGATGAAAATACAATGATGGAATATAATCAGACTTTAAATATACCACCAAAAGCATCAGTAATCGAGTCAGCTATTTATACGATTATATGTCCAATTCCTAATCAAGAATATATCATTAACCCTGAATCACGTAATCCTGTGATATTCCATGATAGGTTTTATGATTATAAGGGTATACCCCAAGATGAGGAACATGGGTTATTTAACAAATCAAAGAAACAAGTAAAGATTGCTAGGAAGTATCATAATGAATTGAATTGGAGAAAGATTTTGGTGAGATTACCAAGTGATGCACATAATAATATTACAGTACGGAGGAGATTTGCTAATGGATATGGATGGGGAGTTGTTGATCATTTAGCAAAGGTTTTTAATGAGACTAGAGATATTCGAAATGAGGATCTTTTGAGGAGTAAGATATGATGATTTATTGAGGAGTAAGATATGATGATTTATTAAAGAGAAGATATGATGATTTATAAAAGAGAAGATATGGCATGTGTTAGTTGACATAGAGGAAGGTATGTAAGGTATGATGAGGTACATGAAAGACGCTGAGGAATGTATGTACGAGATAATGAAGTACATGAAAGACGCGGAGAAATGTATGTAAGGCTAAAGAGGTACATGAAAGAAGTACAATGATGTAAAATATGATAAGGTACATAAAAGAAGTACAATAATATAATACAAAGAGTACTGTAATATACAAAAAAGTACAATGATGTAATATAAAAAAGTACTGGAAAATAATGTAAACAAGTACAATAATAAGTACATGTAATATATGAGCAAATATAATATATATGATTTTCTATATACATTGTAATATCTTATGCAATCTTATAGCTTAAACTTTCAATTAAGCCTTCTTTAAAACTCCACTAACATTCTTAGGGAATTCTCTCACAATTATTTCACATTTAACTTCCCTACAAAGATCTTTCTTCTTATTAGGTGGTACCTTATGAAGTAATTCTAATCCACTAGCATTCTCTAAAGCTTCAACTGGTACTTGGTATGCAGTTAAAGGTACTTCATTACTTAAAATTTGATTGGGTAAAACAAAAGATCCCACTGATATATTATCATCACCATTGTTCTCACCAACAATTAACTTAAAGAAATGAGTTGGAACTGCAACACTTGGTGGGGATCCAATTACTTCATATTCTACTCTATATTTCCCATCAGCTCCTTTTTTAGGTAAATATAAAGGCCCTGTCATAACTCTTACATTATCATATTTCTTAGTTAAATCTCTACAGAAACCTTCAAAATGAGCCCAATAATCCCTGTTAAATCCATCACCAACTTGTGGTGAAATATTAGTCAAATAAAATGTTTCATTCATAGCCAATTGATTGAATTTAGCATCTGCTGCTGGTGCTTGATGTCCTCTATCATAACCACTTCTAAAGAAATCTCTTAATTTATTTCTGAATTTTACTGGTATTTCTTCATCTTCAGTAAATACCAGTTTCTTTCTATCAACCTCTTGATTAGATTTGATGGAATCACGTGTAATATGTTCCACTACCCAATAAGGATTCCTCTTAGCTCTATCATAACAACTTATGAACTCTTGTCTATTTTGTAAGTCGTGGATTGGTCCAGGGAATCCATATTTATAGAAACCTTGGGGATTAACTTGTGAGGTTACACCACTACCATTTGGAAGTTTATCAGGTAAATTATTATTTTTTGCATCTTTGGCTTCTTTAACCGGTTGAGGGGATTTAGAAAGTCCCCAAAAATATGAAACCACTCCTACACTTCCTAAACCTAAAGAATTTACTAAAAGCTTTGACATTTATTAGGTAGGAAAATTATTGACACCCATCGCACTAGGTAGTGTCAGTGATTGGAGCTATCTCAGGGCGATAGAAAACGAATAAATTGATAAAGTTTCAGTAAATTTAATATGGAATAGATCCAGGACGATTAAGATTTAATCAAAATAAAATTCTACCATTCTCTTATTACACATAAGTCGGGTATAGTTGATAACTGCAATCATTCTAAACTTAAATCTATCCATACCACACTAAAGTTAAAACTTAAATCTAATCGTACCTTAACCATTATATACCAAATTTGTATAAAACAATACCAAAGTGGTGTGAAATTAATGCTGAAGCAATATTAAAATAAGTCAACAATCAAAAGGTAAATAAATCCTTTGTGTCCTTATCAAATTGCAACGGCTAAAATTCCTCCAACCAGATCAAATACCCTCCTCAAACCTCTAGATCCATATATTTCATACGGCTCTTATAATCGCAATCAATGAAATTCACGTCAATCCCCTATTTCATTTTGACATATGTCTATTTTTAGGCAAGGTATGTGTTAATTGGCTAAAGTTGCATTAATTTAATCAATTGTACATTGACAGAGTAGTTTCATGATAATGTTCATGAGGTACTGACATAGGCACGGCCTCGAGGTACGGCCTTGACGCATAATATGTGCATGGATGAGATGCATAATAATGCAAAGTGTGGTGCAGTATCTACAAACATAGCATAGGCACCACAAGAGCCGTAACTGACAATAAGGAAAGGACCACACCATCCGTAACTGATAATGATGAATATACCACAGTGGATATAACTACCACAGTTAGAGTTTAGAAATTTCATATCATTGGTCGCCTCTAAATTCCATCGGTTATAAAATCAATGGCCGTAACGAAGCTTAGGTATAAGCTTAAGTGGAGATCAGTGGAGAGTGGTGGAACCTTCGGCGGTAGATTCGTGCATGGATATTCTTCGTTTTGAACCCCAGGATTTCAAGGGGTATGCGAAACCTCATCCGTTGGAACAAAATTGAAAATCTCACCGATAAGCCGAAAACCCTATCTCGAATTATAATTTAATTATAAGGGGTTTAAGCCTTGGAACCACACGTATAAACTCTTAAAAACTTCTGTAGGTTCGTATGGCTCTAAGTTGCAAAAGGCTTTTGGCTCTAAATCATTCGGTTGTAGGTCACGGAATCTATTGGATGATAAATTCCACAATTATTGTTCAACCTAAAGTGCCGAGCCATGAAATGGGTTTAATGTAAAGAACAATACAGGGCTCATCAACCACATAAGGCCGTTACGCAATACGGCCAACCATGCCGTAAATCCACAATCCGCTTGCAGTGGACAATACTGTATATGAGCATAGATTTCACAAGTTTTAAAACTGAACTTATGAAACATATCCGCAAACAATAGACCTTTAAAATCAAACTATAGTTTCATAACTATGCCCGTTGATATGTGAAAAATGCAAAATGTGGAATAGATTACGTCTATCCTCAGGTCTATTGTTTTCAATAATTATATAAACCTATCAAGTTTCCGTTGATTTCATATCTTATCAACTTATCAATTAATTTTGAATTATTTGGTTGCAAAAAAAACGCTTATCGCTATAAATCATAAAACACTCGAAACAACTACTTAGAAATGTTAGCTCAATTTACTAAAAAAGCTTATTATTTAATGGCTTTAACCTTAGTTTTAGGTTTCACCGAATCTGCTGCTGTTCCAGATACTTCCTTTGGTAAAAGAGGTGATGGATTTATTTCATTAGATTTCTCAGTTACTAGAAAACTCTTAACTACTGAAAGTTCAGATGTTGCTAAAAGAGCTGATTTCCCAGAAACTTTACAAAATAAGGGACTGTATTATATTACTGACCTTTATATTGGATCAAACGGCCAAAAAATTAGTGTTGACGTCGATACAGGATCTTCGGATTTATGGGTTATTGATTCCAGTAGTGGAGTTAAAGCCTCATATGGTTCATATGATTCCTCCGCTTCTTCTTCATACAAATATGTTGAAGGAGGATTCAGTATTCAATATGTTGATGAATCTTATGCTAAAGGTAATTGGGTTAAAGATACCATTGTCTTAGGATCTTCTAGTGGTCCAAAACTTACTGGTCAAGAATTTGGTGATGCCACCGATACTACTATTGATTTCGGTATTCTCGGTATTGGATTCAATTCTTTAGAAGCCGCCTCCGATGAATATTCTAATGTTCCATCTTCATTAAAAGCTCAAGGTTACATTTCCAAGAATGCTTATTCTCTTTACTTAGGTTCTCAAGATGCTGATTCTGGTACTGTTTTATTTGGTGGTATTGATAATGCCAAATATACTGGTGATTTAGTTGCTCTTCCAATTACTGATAACGACAGATTAAATGTTAATGTTAAGGGTGCTACTGTTAATGGTAAAACTATTAATATTGGTGCTTCAACTACTTTTGATTCTGGTTCAACTATTTCTTATTTTGATTCCTCAGTTGTTAAGAGTCTTGCTCAAGCTGTTGGTGCCACTAACTATAACAGTCACTATGGTTTCTACTATTGGAATGATAACAGTGCAGTTGATGTTACTATCAATTTCGATGGTACTAGTATTACCATTCCAAAAGATTACCTTATTGGTCCTATCTATGACAACAGTGGAAATCTTATTGAACAAAATGCTTTCCTTATCCAACCTTCTGACTACAATATCTTAGGTGACAATTTCATCAGAAATGCTTATGTTGTTTATAACTTAGATGATAAAGAAATTTCCTTAGCTCCTGTTAAATACACCAGTGATTCTAGTATCACTGCTATTAATTAGGTAATCAAGATTTGATCATTCTGCAGTAATGGTTACGATTAATATTTGTTAGGGATTACTTAAAAGTTTATAAATTTAGAAGTTTCTATTCTCCGCAAATTGATTTTGCTTTCAATATATGTTGTTTATTATGTTGTATGTACTTAAGTTTTCTTCTTTAATCTCCATTCCTTAAATTGCTTAATAACTGCAAATGTAACTATTGAACAAACTGGTCCAATTAATGGTAAAAATACTGCTAATTTATGTTCACTGGGGAAATAAACTTGTTGAACAATTTCTTTATCAAAGAATGCATCATTTGAATTCTTTAAACCTTGAGATGATTCATACATTGCAGAATTAAAATCTTGTGATTCAAGTAATGTTAATGATTGTTTAATATGTTGTAAACAGCTTAAAGTAAACTCTTTTGTAATTTCGGGAATTGAAATTTCATTCAATTCACCGGTTAATTTAATTAATGATTTCAATGTACTTATGGAATGTAAGTAATTATTATAAATAGTTAACCTTGTTAAAGTATCAATTCTAATACTAAGAGATTTGGTGGAAATGTCATGATAAGGTACACCTAATAACTGGAATAAATGGGATGCAAAAATTTCAAATATTGGTATTAATTCATCTTGAACTATAACAAAATGATCCTCATCATCAAATATATCATAATTCTTATTGAAAATATGAATACCTCCCCATTGTGGTACTAAAAAGGAATTTGTTTTAGAATTCTCTATAACCATTGGTTTCAGTATATAGTTGGATTTAGGGAAATAAGTTATGAAATTGATGGTAGGATTAATATCATTATTATTTAAATTCCAATCATTATGATTTATAAAAGTTGATAAATCTGCTTCTTTTATAATTAATTTATTGTTTTCATCATACACTGGAACATTCAATGCTGAGTAATATTGAATTTGTGTGGAAATTGTGAAATTACTGAAATGATTTAAGCTCTTTAATAATGGAGTAATTAATTGAGTAACCTGTTCTATTTGCCAATTCAAAATCTTACCATCTTCAGCAAAAAGGGAAAAAATTATATTATAATTAGGTGAATATGATAATACCACATTTGAATTAGATTTTTCAACTTTACCGTTTTTCAAATCAGAAAACTTATTAATTTCATATTTGAAGATTTCATCAATTAAAATTCTTGAAACGAATTCTCCAACATTTTTGGAAAGAATCACTCTATTAGTTAATGATAATCTTGTCAATTTAGAGAACGGTGAGATGAAATATGACTCTGTAACTTCTTCATCATCAGCTGGATCAGCTAAGATATCAAAATCAATAATATAATCATCAAATTCATTTACATTTCCAATCAATCTCTTTAATTCTATCAGCCAGAAATTTTGTAATTGGGGATACGTATCATATAATTTCGAATTCAATATTGTTTGGGCTGAAGAGATGAAATCCTCGGAAGCATTAGTCAAATTCAAATAAACTGGGATATTATAGGATACTTCATTATTTATACTATGCTCTAATTGATTAATTTCATCTATAGGTAAATCAGCTCTATATATGGTGGTTGTAGCATAATACCATGGATATCCAATACCTCCTACTAATATGACTGAAAATATTAAAATCACAATTCTTATAGATTCAACCGACCATCTAGGAAGTGTTTTATTACTCTTAGACGTTGAATCCTTCTCCACCACTTTTTCATTAGGCTGTCCTATGGTGTTTGTGGTTAATGGTTCAGACATGTTAGCGTGTTCAGTTTCGCGATTGTTATAAATTTGTTAACTTGGAATCAAATCACATGACACGACAGGTGACTATATAAAATATAAAGGATCACTTCAAATCAAAACCAAATCGATTCATGTAAGGGCTTAGTATATCAATCTAGATTATAAATCAAAGGATGTGCAGGAGATAAAAATAGGATATAACGTTGTGGAGTGGAAGTCGAATATGTTCCGAGACTTACCCATTACTTCACTTTACACATAATAAACGTCAAATAATCTCGGAAGTTAACACTTGGTCCACCAACTTTTGTCGTAATGCATGTACAGCTTCGGGCCTAGACTTTTTAAGTAACTGATTCGTGCATGGATATTGCTCAATAAAGAAATACCGAGATTGGTGGCAGCACCCTGCACTGGTGTCCCAGTCTCGGAATGAGGTTATGTTCCGAATTTACTGAGGTAAAGTTCCGAACTCACATTCGCAGGTTCCGAAGCAACTGAGAATCTTTCGAGAACTTTGGTGATAAAGCCGCGACACTAAAAATGGCATCTCCGTACTTTAAAGTTGGATTTGTACATGTCTGAAGTTTAGTAAGCATTTGAGGAATAAAATTTTGGTATATAAACTCAAAACTTTCCCAGAATTTATTAGATTTTATATCATCACATAAATTTATAAATCACAATGCCAAAAGTTTTAGTTACAGGTGCTACAGGATACACTGGTGTGTTCACTGTCATTGCTTTCGCCAAGAAAGGATACAAGGTCAATACTACTATCAGAGATTTAAGTAAAGTTGAAAGTACTAAAGTTATGTTACAAAAAACTGGTGACTTAACCGATGCTCAACTTGCTGACATTAAATTCTTTGCTGCCGAATTGGGTGAAGATGCAGGTTGGGATAAAGCCATTGAAGGTTGTGATTCTGTTGCTCATGTTGCTTATCCATTTATTAATAATGTTCCTTTAGAAGAAGTTTATAAACCAGGTGTTGAAGGTTCAATGGCTTTACTAAAACTTGCTGTTGCCTCTCCTACCGTTAAACATTTCAGTTACTGTTCATCCAGTGTTACTATGTTATTCAAAGATCCACCTACCCCAGATTACGTTTATACTGAAAAGGATTGGGCTGATGACAAGCCACCAACTGCTGATGGTTACGTTCAAAGTAAAATCATTGTTGAAAAATTAATGTGGAAATATGTAGAAAGTGATGAAAATCTCAAATCCGCCCACCCCATTACTTTCAATGCTGTTTGTCCATATGCCATTATGGGTCCAATTCCTTATGGATTTGAAAAATGGTCAGGTATTCTTGGTTATTTCAAATGGTTATTTGCCGGACAAGCTCCATTCCTTATGAATTCTCATTTCAATGTCACTGATGTCAGAGATCTTGCTGATAGTTTAGTTGCCTCAACTGAAAGAAAGGAATCATATGGTGAAAAATTCATCTTAATGGATGATCAAGATCTTACTTTTGATTATGTTTTCAAATTATTCCAGAAAACTTTCCCTAAAGAACTTACTGAAAAATTCCCAACTGAATATGGTCCTGAATTCCTTGGTGCTCGTTATTCTACTAATGAAAAAGCTAGAAGACTTTTAGGCTATAAACCATACCCAATTGATGAAACTTTCATTGCTGTTGCCAAAGGTGCTCTTGATTCATTAGGAATTAAATATTAGGAGGTTCATTTCTTTAAATAGCTTAATAAAAACTGTGTTTGTTTATATTTCGATTTGTTTGGTTCTCTAGGAATTCTCTCTTATATGTTGTAGTAGTTATAAGAATTGTAGGTTAGACTTCGCACCCACTACCTCAGTGTAATTCCTACCATTGCAGTACTGTAAATTTCGCTACACTGACTTCGCAGTACTGTGAATTTCGCTACACTGACTTCGCAACACTGTAAATTTCGCAACTTCATCACTATGTTTAAGAAAGATCCAGAACCAAAAGTTCTGGCTAATATCAAATCATCTGAACGTAGGAAACTTCTTAATAACATTTGTGAATTTTATGATATACCAAAAACCCAATTAAGTAAAGAAGATGAATTAAAATTATTACCCAATGTTATTAAACAAGCCTCATTTCAAAATGCTACTCAACAAGGTACTATTTATTATAATGAAGATAGTACGCCAGTATGGTTCAAATCTCGTGATTCCCCATTATATCCTAGTGTATTTACATGTTGGAAAGTAGGATATTTATTACCTTTAGTTATGACCAATCCTTATGTCATAAATGATCATCTTAAGAATGGTGCCAATTTAATGTTACCAGGTTGTGGAGTACCTTTTGATTCACGTATTGAAAAGGGGACAGTTGTAGGTGTAGTAAATTATAAGTTACCAACCGTTGTTCAGGCTGTTGGTGTAGCTTATAAGGACTTAAAAGATTTACAAGATACTAGCCTGGGAGGTGTAGCAGTTGAGATTGTTCATATAGTTGATGATGGGTTATTTAAGTTGAATCAATTAGTTGATATTGATGAGCCTCAAGAAGTTGATATAGATGAACCATGGGAAGATGAGGTAGATACCGAGGGGGTTGAAGATGGAGAAGTAGAGAAAACTCAAAATGAAGACATAGAGGGTGATATAGATATAGAAGGTGATATAGAAACAAATGACAAAGAAACCAATGACACAGAAACCAATGACACAGAAGCAAATGACCCAACAACAAACGACACAAAAACAAATAATGAAGATATCTCTGAATTAGCTGAACAAATAATAACCCTATCAATTGATGAAGTTGATAATTTCTTCACAAGATCATTACTTCAATCTATTAAATTAGATCAAATAACTCTTCCAATCAATGCATCAAATTTCATGTCAAATCATGTACTTAAGAATTTACCAATGATTGATACCAAATATAAAAACATCAAAAAGACCAGTTGGAAGAAAACTGGTAAGTTTTTAAAAACTATGAGTAAAAATGGATATATACAAGTAAAAGGTAAAGATGATGATTTAACAATTATTTCATTGATATCTAAAGATAGTGATATCATTAAAGAGTTCACTACTCATAAAGTTAGTAAACCTAAAACTGCAAATACTAATGATGATAAGGATGATAGTGGATTAAGAGTTGTTCAATTATATCAACCTACCAATAAATATAGAATGTTCTTTAATGCTATAAATGAAGATTATCTTAAAGTTTATACCATGACAGATATCAAAAAGTTTGTAACTGATTATATAAAAGTTAAACAATTAGGTGATCCTAAGAAACCAAAGAACATTATAGTTGATCCTACATTGGGAGATATCTTATCAACTTCAGGTAGTATTGCTAGAAATGAAGTCTTACCTAAATTCATGAAATATCTTACTTTAAAGTATACTATACTTAAACCTGGAGAAGTAGTAGGTGCTGCAAAGGTTCAAAGTGGTACAATTCCTAAGGTTGAAATCATAGAAGAGACTAAAATTGGTAGGAAAACTGTTACCAGAGTTAAGAATTTCGAACAATTCTTTATCAAACCTCATATTATTGAAGAACAATTAAGAAACTTATGTCAAGGTTCAAGTACTTTAGAGAAATTAGATAAATCATCTGAAGTTATAGTTCAAGGACCACATCATAAAATAATTCACAATTATTTAGAGGAGAAAGGAATACCTAAGAGTTGTATTAGTTATGAGGATAAGACTAAGAAGAAAAAGAGGAGGGCTTAGGTATATATAGATAGAGTTTGAATAAAATTCATAATATTCATTATACTATACACTATATTACAGTTGTTGACTTTATCACAATAATCTCTTTACTATGTAATCATGAAAATCTCTTTAACTATGCCATCACAACAATCTCTTCAACTATGTCATTATAAAATCTCTTTAAATGATTAAAAAATCCCTTTAAATAATTAAATAACAATCTCAATAATCTTATCAGATGTACCTGCCTTTACAAAAGCAGATTTAGTCTCCAGATTAATATTTAACTTCTGAGCAGGAATCGAACCTGGATATATATCTGAATTCTTACATTGACTCACATCTAAAAATGTCAATGGCAGGTTACTACTTAATAATGAATCAATTCCTGCTCTTGTAACTCTTACACACCCTTTAACGATTAATTTTTCTAAATGTTTTAAATTAAGTGATATGGTTAATAAGGAACTATCACTTACAGCTGATCCACAAAATGAAAGATCTAAAAATTGTAAATTCTGACATCCAATGCATAAAACTTCTAAAGATATATCAGTTAAAGAACAACAAAAATTTAAATTAAAATGGGTCAAATTAGGAGCACTATTAGCAATGGAAATGATTGACTTATCAGTTAAAAATGTACAATCTTTAAGGGATAAATAAGTCAAATTTGGAAAATAATTATATGTCCAATATTCAAATCCTTGATCAGTTATGGTGGTACATCTAGTTAAATCAAGTGATGTTAATCTGTTATTACAATGTTCTCCAATATGAAACATAATACTATCAGTTAAATGTTTACAATAACCCACATTGATTTTAGTTAATTGTTTACAACCAATATCTTCTAATTCATTATCATCATTATTCCATCCAATTAATCTTTCAACAACATTATCTCTAACTTTTCTACAATTTGATAAATCAATTTCGGTGAGATATTTACCCACACTGGGAACTGTTAAATCCATAATTGCCATAGCACTTATTTCCCAATTTGATTTCATTTTTATACTTTTAATTTTACCACTAATACCTATTTCATTAATCATATATGAAAACCCTTCATCGGTTATATGGAAACAATTAGAAATGTTAATATGTTGAGGCCTTGATCCTACAAACTTTGTAATATTTATCAATATTTCATCATTAATAAGAGTATTCCATTTAGTCAAATCTAATGTTGTACATAGGTTTGGAGATATATAAAGTAATCTCCTCCAGCAACGATTAATACAACGTAATTTCATTAATGTAACAACATCCAAATATTCAAATATTTTAATTAAAAGTGTATCGGATAATGGCCCATTTCTTACAAGTATTGATGATTTCCTACGAGGGAAAGCTTGAAGCTTTAATCTTTTATTATGTGGGATATAATCAATTTGATCACTTGGTAAACAAAATTGAGATCTTCTTCTTAATAATGGAGCTACTGTAAAACTTTCAGAGTGTTTCAAAGGTGGTAAAGTGTTTAATGGTAAACTTGAAACCAGTGGAGTTATAGGTGCACTTTTTGGATTATCAAAAATATCATCATCAGTATCAGTAACAGGACTAACACTTCTTGAAAATGGTTTAAATTTGAAGTCAAAATTCCTGAATGTGTCCTTAAAAGTTTCTATAGTATCCATCAGTTTATCTTGTTGTTTATTTAAAGTGGAATTGATTCTTCTTTCTCTTGTCTGTTTCATATGATCAATAATGAAAGGGTACTCATCACAAAGTTTCTTTAATGAATCTGATCTTATGACAATTAATTCCAAGGTAGTGACCGATCTGATAGTTGCAGACCTTTTGATCATGGATTTAGTTAATTCATCATTCAGTGAGTTATTATCCTGATTATCCAAGAATGATAAGAATGACATTTCACCAAAATAATTCCCATCATTTAATTTAGCTAAAACTTCGTCTTTATTATTCAAAACTTCAACTTGTCCACTGATAATAAAATAAATATCACTACCTACATCATTTTCATAGAAAATATGCTGATATGGTTTGAACTTTAAAGGTTCAACACCCAAAGCAAGTTTATGGATAATATTGGCAGGTAAATTTTGGAAAATTGGTAAATTCTTTATAAATTGTTGAATGGATATGGAGCAATCAAGATTATCTTTATTGACTTTATTAAGTGGTAAAGGAGGTAGTATGGGAGGTAAAATTGCTGGTAAATTATTAGTATGCTTCATTTTATCTAACATGGCTAATCTCTCTTGTGCTTCATCTCTTATACGTCTTTCCATCATAGGGAAATTTTTCAATACATTATTAAAATCCTTTAAGGTTAAGACCCCTACTAGAACTTTTGTTTTGGCTATTACATTAGCAGTTCTTGGTCTATTGAATAATATTCCGATCTCTCCAAAAAATTGACCAGCAGTTAATTCATTATAAATAGAATCTCCATCACTACTAGCAATCGACACTATACCCTTTAAGATCCAATACATGGATTTAGAAGGATCCCCCATTTTGACAATAGCACTTTGAGGATGGTACGTTACTAATTTTAAGTTAGATATGATCTTATTATAAAAGGAATCAGGAGCTTGTTTGAAAAGAGGGAAATCCTTTAATTCCAAATTATCAACAATTATAGAATTCACTTCCTCTTTCTCTTTGGATTTATCATCATCTTTATCATCATCCTTATCTTCCTTTACATTATCTTCCTTTACATTATCTCGCCTAGTTCTAGGCTTAGTAAGTGGATTTGTGGGAGGGAAATGCTGGGAATTTGAGTTCAGATATGTGGAGGTTTGATTAGTTGAACTTAAAGGTGATGGAGTATCAGGTATAAAGCTCTTATTATATGTCATAACTACCACGATGTTGTTATAGATATTTATCAATGGCAAATACTTAACTTTGACAATAAACGTTGAATACCGCGCTAAAACTTCCGCTTAAACTTTTGATATATTAATGAATATGTAAAGATTTTGAATAAGTTGTTTTCGAGGTGGTTTAACCTTATTTATATATACTACTAGTGGTTTCTATGGTTAGGGCGGTAACTGTCAAAGGTGTGAGAAATTGAAATTTCCCCCTAAATTTCTTTTTCCTGCGACTGAAGGATGCTGTGTTTCTCAGACCTATGTAGAGTGTCAAGGCGTGGTTACCAATATATATAATCAAAAGATTAGGGTTTAAGTTTGGATTGCTTGATTAGGATAATACCCTAAAGAATGTGTCTAGACCTTAGCCAGATAGTGTTAAAGAGGATCGCCATCAAATTCTCATTCAGTTTACTGTGATATGATGTCATTAAGGGTTTTATGTGGAGTATCGTTCTCGGTTACTTTGCTATTGGTTGCAACTATAGCCTAAATAAAGTTTTCGATTCAATGCTGAAGGTTTTGAGTTTTAGAGGCATTTCTCTACAGAAATATTTAAGACATTTTCATTAAATCCGTGACTTATAAGAACGATCCTTAGCAATAAAGAAGGTCTAAAGCCTAACTTTAAAGTTTAATAGATCTGACTGGGTTATTTTTGGCAATAAGCGAATTATTCGTTAATACACGTCTTTGTGATCGACAAAAGTTCCCCTTGAGAATTTTTTGGTTCCTGCGATTTTCATCATTGATAGGGCTGGGAATGATGAGATCATACGATGGATTTATTTCACAGATTGGAGATCGAGAATAATAAAGAAATTCGAGTTTTTCTAAACATAAATAACACGGTATGAAAATTGTAATTTTGATCAGTAAATCAATGCTGCATCATGCCAACAATGAAAAATTTGTTCATGCGTAGTGTATTGTTGCATTAGACGATGAGCCGATCAATCAAAACAACGAGTAGTGAATTATTGATAAAGAATAATGGATCACGTCGATGAAAATATAAACTCCACGTTCATTGATAAAGAAAGGCTATGCTTATCAATAAATATTATAGTGTGAAAATGGTTAGAGGTAAAGGTTATCAAAGTGAATGCAGTACTAAGTTTACACGTCATAATTGAACAATAGTCATAGGAATATGGTATTATTTAGCATCGGCCTAGGACGCAGAGTTCTAGTGCAAGTAACCTCGCAAATTAGGCAGTGATAACCAGAATATAAGCGTAACTTACACCCACTGCAAACTCTGCAGATGAAACAATAGTGCCAACAAATGCTCACAATACGCTGTGCATTTTTATCCCATTGTGCACCCTAGTTCCGTTGTTTTTCCGTGGTAAATTTCTATACCATATGAAACTATAACCTCACAAATCAGTGATTTACACCTCCAAATATCATATACCTACTTCTGGAACAAAAATTAAACCCTTACTCCTTATAAAACTGCTCACCCCCAATTCTAATTATGAACCCTAAACCAGTCTCCTTCCTCAATTGTCTCCCCAGTTCCAATTGAGTAAAAATATTTTTCCCGTAACGCGTATTTTATTTAACCGAAACGAAAATATAAAATATTTAAAATTTGTACGGTCGTCAATTCTTAAACCAAGGAGCATCAGGGAAAAGAATTCAACGTAAGTACATTAAATAGACCACAATCGTTCATAAATAATCACAAGTATTAAACCCATTTGTGAAAATATTACATTCGCTTTAATACTGAAATAACTAAAGAAAATGGTTGACTCCTTCCAAACTATCGATATTCAAATTGGCAGTCAAGAATTAAAAGTCCCAGTTATTATCCATGAACTTTTCTCTTATATAGAGACTAATATTACTGAAGGAGTGTTTCGAATTAATGGGTCTATTAAGAAAGTCAACCAATACTATTCTAACTTACACAAATACCAAAAATGGCTCTACCAGGACACGGTTAGCATTTATGATATTTGCTCATTATTAAAAAAGATTTTAAACACAAACTATGAGTTTCTTAATGTGGACTTATTACATGGATTCACTGGTGACGTGGATTCTGATATACAAAAACTTAATCATATTTTAAATACTTGTGACCATATCACTAAGAGTATTTTTATTTATACCATCAACACCATCGCTGATTTTTTACAATACCATGAAGTCACCAAAATGACAATTATGAACTATGCCATTATTTTCCAACCAATTTTCATTAGGTCAAATAATTTAATTTTATTACCAAATTATATTAATTTGATTAAGTTGGTACTTGAAAATAAAGATATGATAATAATTCAAGATTCTTCACAATCAGACTCTTCAAGTATTAATGAATATGCTAGCGTTAACGATACTGCTAGTATTAATACCAGCATCACTGAAAAGGGTAATAGAAGTAGTATGTTTATGGATTCTTCATTATTCTATAAATTCAAAAACTTTAAGAATAAATCTGTTGATAGTATAAATGAATCCTTCAAATTAAAGAATAAAAGTGTCGAGAAAATTGATGAATCTTTCAAATTTAAAAACAGAAGTATCGAGAGAATTGATGAAGATAAACAATGGAAAAGAAGAAGTAATATGTGGAGTGATAAATTCCAAGGTTATAAATTACAAAATGGTTCATTGAATTTTATAGAGGAGGATATTGATCCAAGAACTGAAGCTGATATGGATTTAGAATCTCAATTATCTGAACAACCTTTAGAGGAACAAACATATATAGAAGAAGAGTTTGATCAGTCGGAAGTACCCTCAAAAGAACAACAAGAAGAACAAACACAATCACCACAATCAGAACCAGCCAAAGAAAAATTCAGTACTCCACAATTAAGTACATCAAAACTTAGTACACCTAATTTAGGTACACCAAAGTTCAGTACACCAAAGTTTACTACACCACAATTGAATGAATCATCTACATTTCAAAGTCCTCAAAGTGATCTTGATTCTATAAACAGACTCGTCAAATTAAATTCAGTAAATTCACAATCTTTTGCCTTCAACTTCAAAATGGATGAATCAAATATGATTCCAAGTAATCATAGCTCATATATATCATATCATAGTGTAGATGAAGAAGTAAATGATAGAATAAGTGAAAGAAGTGACGAAAATGAAATGACATTTGGGACATTGGATTCCATTAATGAACCTCAAACCGAAAGTGATAGTTCACCAAGACCTGTTAAAGTTAAAACATTGAATCATAAAGCAACTTTCAAAGACCATGACATTAAAACATTAAAACAATCACCATTAAAACAATCACCATTAAAAGATTCAACTAACTTAAATAGGAATGATACAAATAAGCGTAAAAGCTTTATAAATTTATTTAAGAATGATGGAGTTAAACGTAATTTTTCATTAAAGTTTAAGTCCAAAAGTGTTTATTAGGTAGGGAATATATTAATAGTTTTTTTTTTCTTTAATTGTATTATTTTCTATTCCTTTGATTTGTGAAAGATAATGTATCTTGACCCTAGTGGGACATTAGTGTATCTTAGTGTATCTTAGTGTATCTTAGTGTATCTTAGTAGCACCTCAGTAGGACCTCAGTAGGACCTCAGTAGGACCTCAGTAGGACCTCAGTAGCACCTCAGTGCGACCTCACTCACTCGTATACTTACTATCTCGCGGTGAAAAATTTTCAATAATGAACTTTACTTCCATTTGTACAAGGCAATGGTCTATTACCACGAGTCTTGCCAAAAAGAACTTCAGTACATCATGCATATTATTAAAGCCTAAAACTGATCCTAAGAAAAAGGCAAAAAGATTACAGTTTGTTAGAATGAAAAATAAAGAACCTCCACAAAATCATCCTTTATATATGGATATACCTAAAGCCTTGAAATATATTAGAGCTAGTGAAGTTGGTGAACAATTCACTAAAAGTACCATAACTTTATCCATAACTGCTATTGGAGAACCAGGTTCAAAGCCTTTAAGTGGATTCGTTAGTTTACCAAACCCAGTCAAAAAATCAAAGTTACTTATTTTCACCAATCATATAGATGAAGTCAAACGTTCAATTGCATTAGATGAAAGTGACTATACCATAGGAGATCATGAAATAATTGATGAAATTAAGAGTGGAAACTTCAATTTTAATGATTATACCCATGCTTTTAGTACTACTGATATCTATCAATCATTGAATCCAGTAAATAGAATTTTATCAGCCAAAAACTTAGTTTGTCATCCAAGAAGAGGTAACGTTGCAGATGTTAAAGATATTCCTGAACTTATTTCCAATGGTTTAGGATCAGTTCCTTTCAAGCAACATTCAAATCTTGTAGCTTTCCCAATAGGTAGATGTGATTTCCTGGACCGTCAAATTTTAGAAAATATTCAAGCTGCTAGTAAGAAAATTTATCTGATAGAACCAGCTGGTACTAAGAAACCTAACTTAATTGGTCAAACCGTCATCTCTAGTACTAAAGGACCAGGTTTGGTTATAAATTTTAAACAATAGTGTAAATAGGTTATGTATATATAGAACATTTGAGTACGCGACTTTCTAACGATATCTGTAACACAAACACCACGATTGGTAACGTTCAGGAGGAATTAAATAACAGTTGGTTTTACAATTCGTTGTAAATAGATCCATAGATACAGGCCAACCATAGATACATAAAACTATAAATACACAATGTCTAAGAAAGAACCACTTACAATAAAATCCTCCTATAAAATCATAGGGTTTCCTGATGGGAATATTATTAGTATATGTCCAACTATTGATTTACTTGTTATATCAATGAATAAAATGTCAATTTGGGTGTTTCGACTTGATGGTGAAAGGATATATGCCATCAACAACAAACTGATTATTAAGGACCTTTGTTGGAGCCCAGATGGTAAAACATTTGCAGTTAGTGGTATTGATGGTAAGGTTAAATTATACGATACAAATAATGGTGATCTTATAAAACAATTTGAATTTACTAATCCACTACTAATAACCTGTCCAGATCAAGAACTATTGAATCAATCTACAACCGAATTATTTGATGTAAATATCTTAAACCATTTACCCAAATTGAATGATTTTGAAAATTTCAACCTGATAGATTATTTATTAGTAACTAGTGAAGGCCAAGTGCTGATGATATTTAATAATTTAGTACGACTTGATATTGCCATACCTTATAAATTAATTCATAGTGGTAGTAAAGACTTATGGAACCATACATTTATAACAGAAAATAATGAAATGGTTAAAGTGACTATTCCTAAGAATGATATAATCCCCCAGATGATTTTAATATTTAGTAAAATAAAGATGATTCTAGATAATATCAATAAAGGATTAGAAGATTTAACTAATGCAAGTAATGAATTTCTCGAATTGCTTAATAGATACTTGAGTAACTATTTGGATAACATAACTAATGATAGAGAAAATTTATCCCCTGAAGGTATTGCTGATATCATTAAGGCCAGTTTACAAAATACTATATTAACGCAATTTATACCTAAAAATTTAGCAGATTACTGGTTGAATCAATTTGGTGAACGTGGTTATAAACGTTTATTAAAACAAGGTAATGATACTTATGACCTAATTAGAAACGTAGTCTTCAAAAATAATATTCAATATTTGGAGAAATTATTAGTAATCCTTAATGAATTGAAAAGCGTTATAGAATGGAATAGTATCCATTCAATAGATTCAAATATAAAAGTTGATGATGTGACGAATAGTATACAGAAAGCAGAAAATTGTATAAAACATTCATTCAACTTTATATTGGATATTAATCAGGAACAAAATTCATTTAATTTATTTATGAATTGGACTAAATATTTAATTGATTCGTTAGTAAAAGAAAATAACCAAGAAGAACCTGATATCAGTGATGTAAAGGTTTCTAAATTACTTGATTATATCAATACAATGTTGACTGAAACAAAGATTTGTAAATATTTGAAATTAAAAACTTCAGAATTGTCTACTAGCAAAGTACCTGAAGTTGATATTGTTGGTTATTGGTCAAGAATGAATGAGCTTATTGAAGGTTCTTTCTTCGAACCATTTAAACAATATTTCAATTCTGCCATAAACATTTCTGAAGCTAGATCTATCAATAAACCAAATTGTAAAATTTATATAGTGAATGAGGTAGAAGTGATTATCTCATCAACTAGTAATGGTTTGAAACTTATTGATTTGGAACATAACATTGAAAAAGATTTACAATTTCAATTGTTAATTGATTATCAAGTATATAACGGGAAACTAATTACTGTATATAAAACGGATGAATATCATGTGGAACAATATAATATCTTGGGTATACTTAATGATAATAATGAGAGCATTAAAAGAAAACTTGAATCCAAGCCTAATTTACTTGTTGTTAATAAAGATAGAGATTATGGGTATTTATTTGATGAAAATAGAAAGGATTATAGTATTATTCTGTTATAGATATTTACTTATTGTAGAGAAAGGTTTCTATTTTAATATAAGATAATGGCTGGTGTCATCAAGTTTCTATTTTGTACTTTTGGTCTATTTTCTATGATATATTGGAGGCTGCAGTGGTCCAAAATGACTATGTTACTTTGAAATACTAGCCGTTGATTTACGTTTGTAGTTATTGTATAAGTATGGATTTTCTTTCAATTCTTTGGCAATCTTAAGCAGACACGGCTGTACAATCTTGGACTTTAAATTTAGACGCGACGCATAATTCAAGTCACAGTATGATCAAGGAGAGGATTCAGAAGTTGTATATAGTGTATTTATTATATGGAGAATTATTGATGAAGTTTTTTGATAAGATAGAATTGATGGGATAAGTCTATCGAATAATCTCTGAATAGGGTACAACTAAAAGTACAACATAAAGTACAACTAAAAGTACAACTAAAAGTACAACTAAAAGTACAGGTAAAACAACAAGGACGCGTAAAAGGACGGATACAAAGAACAGGTAAAAGTTAAGCTAAAACTTCAACTAAAATTACAGGTTACAGTAAAGGAAAATAACAAACCGAAGTATAATCTTTAATCTGCCAATCTACAATTCATTTAAAATCCATATTCATCTTTTATTCTTGCCTAGTTAGTGGAATAGTCTAGCAAATTTTAAAATTTTCAAGGGGGCGGTGAAAACTTGTTCATCTTGATATTAAAGGGATATTCAAAAGCTTCGAAATTGAAATATCAATGTATTGAAACGAAATATTCCTTCAGAATTCACATATAAATCTATTCAAACGACAGATCCCTTAGAATTTTGCACTTTGAATTTAACCCGTGTCTTTATGGTGAGACTAATAATTTTATTGATATCTCTTCATAATTATCCTTGAAATTTACGTGGCTAAGAAGTTCAAGTTTCTTAAAATACTAATGGTTAGAGGTATCAAAAGGATTATAATATAATACTCTTTGAAATCGTAGCTGTTCCAAAAAAAAGTTGTTCGTGCCTGAAAGTAAAATCATAGAAAATGAACGGTTTCGAATAATTCGCGGTCGGTTCAGGTCTACGAGATAACCAAGGTTCGGCTGTTAGATAAGTGGGGTAAAGGTGATAGCGATTAGCAGTAAATTCCCAGTAATAATTGATTAGCTACTAGAAACACATAATTTTCCTCATTTTACCACAAGAAATTGGTGGATTAAATATATATGAGAGTGGCTGTATTTCTCCTAGCACTCGCGGCGCATTAGGTCGGTCGTAGTTCAGTCCTGGGTCGGTCTTAGGTCGTTATACCAAAATAGTTATCCGTGTGCCTAACAACTTATTTAATTGCCAAATTCATCAAAAGAGAAACATTTATTGAATATTTATTCATAAAAATTTATCCAATTCATCCTGTATTCCTTCTCCACTATATAAAACTGTTCCATCAAATACATCTTATAAATTTTCACAATTTTCTTCTCTAAAGGCACTAAGTTTCTTGATTTGAACATAAACTTCCAAAACAATGGGTTTAACTTAAGTTCTCCAGTCGTTACATGATTTAACTCTACAAGATTTTGTTCTGGTATTGGTTTAAATTGAACCAACATCCTTTTCAAGTCATTAAGACGAGTATGTAATATTTTATCCCTTTGGATGATATGTAATGCCTTACCATATTTATTGGATGGATACATGACTTCTATTGGTGGTAGTTTTTTGCTTGTTATGTCATTAGATCTAAGAAACCTATAAAATTCTTGAATGGCTTTAAGGTTTGTATCTTCCTTCTTCCTTGGGGTATCATGAATTAAGTTTAAAGAATTCGTCAGTTGGTGGGTTGAAGAAGTTTCAAAGGATACCAAATTTACTTGTTCATTAGTGTTCAATGAATTTTCATAACTTTCAATATACTCTTTGGCAACATTAAGTTGAGTGAGTAAATGTAATTGAGGATAACTATCTCTTAAATCATTATAGTTTCTATTGATAAAAGTGAATATGTTGGAATGATGCTCTTTATACACTCTTCTGCCTTCTATATCCTTATAAACAAGATCCAAAATTTCATTGATTCTAGTATACTTGCAATTTAAAATATCATTAAAAAGATTTGTAAGCTGTGTATATCTTTTCTTTGACGCTTTACCAGGTTTCCCATATTGATATTCATGTTTCACAGAACTCTTTAATCTTTGTAAAGTCTTTAAATCAATTGGCAATCGTCGTATTTGTGTAATGATGTGTTTATATGGATAGTACATAGTTAAAATGGTAATAGGTAAGACGCGAAAAATTATTATAGCTTATTTGTGACATGGCCTTAGCAGAGACTGCACTTCGAATTGTACACAAATACAAGCTTGTACCAAAGCTTGTAAGGTTTTTACCGTTAATATCTGCCGTGTTTGCAGTAGCAGGTGTGATATGGCTTACAATTTTACCCATGGACGGTCAATATCGTCGGACTTATATTTCAGAGAATGCTCTTATGCCTTCACAAGTAACGTCATATTATAGAGAAAGTGAATGGAATATTGTTAGAGGTTATAGAGATCAATTGAAAATTTTCGAAGGAGCTGACCCCTTAGAAAGAAACAAAGTTGTAGAACTGTGGTTAATAGATAATGGGATTAAGACAAGTTATCATAATGAAAACAATCATACTACATTATATGGGATTATCCATGCTTCTCGTGGTGAAGATACTGAAGCTATGGTTTTAGTAGTACCATGGACAACAAGCGATGGTAAATATAATCTTGGAGGAGCAGCTATAGGTTTAGGACTTACCAGATACTTCAATAGAATGTCAATATGGTCTAAGAATATTATATTAGTTTTCACTGAAAATAGTCATGTTCCATTAAGATCATGGGTTGAGGCATATCATACAAGTTTAGATGATACAGCAGGATCAATTGAAGCTGCAATCATCTTAGAATATACTGGAGAAAATGATTATTTTGATTATTATGAAATGTGGTATGAAGGATTAAATGGACAATTACCCAATTTAGATTTCCTTAATACTGCAGCTCAAATTTCTTACCATGAAAATATTCATGTTTCTATTCAAGATACCCCAGGTGAGTTATTGACGTTAGATAATTATTGGTGGAGATTGAGGGTATTCTTAAAGGGAATTATAAGTTTATGTTTGGCAGGGATTAAACGTCCAATAAATGGGAGTGAATCTTTCAGTGGATGGTCTATTCAAGCATTTACCATGAAAGTAAGAGGTTCGAAAGGTCCTAATGATATTACTCAAATTGGTAGGGTAATTGATCTGACATTTAGATCAGTTAATAACTTATTAGAAAAATTTCATCAATCATTTTTCTTTTATTTACTCCTTTCACCAAGATATTTTGTATCAATTGGAACTTATCTACCATCAGCAGTTTTAGTAGCGGTCAGTTATGCTTTAAGTGCATTAAGTTGTTTATTAAGAGCCGATATTGACATTTTACAATTCTTATTAGGTATACAAAATGTGTTAATAACTTTTACTACGGTTGAAGTTAGTTGTTACTTATTAGCAAATTTATTCCCTTATTTATTAACAATAGATAATGATAATGAAACTATAATTGTTAATGGGATTATCATGTTTTTCACTGGTATTAGTGTAATTTTATCATTACTGCCATTGTATAAGAAGTTGTTACAAAACATCACAAACATTAAAATTTCAAGACATTTAGCATACTCAATTATTTCATTTAGTTTATTCTTTATTTCAATGGTTATTACAATGTTACTTATTTTAAATTTCTCATTAGCATTGATTATTGGATTAGCTGCCTTACCTTTAACTTTTATTCAACAAATAGTACAATTCATTGAACAAACCACTAATAAAAAACAAGTTATCAAGGCTAAGGTCTTATTAAGTATTTGTTTATTCATTTCCAATCCAATTTTCATACTTCTAGTTACTGGTAAATATTACTTGGGTAATGTTGAAGATTTAATTATTGGTTTAATAAAAAGTTGGGACGATTTACAATGTTGGACATGGTATATTATTATGTTAGGATGGTACCCAAGTTGGATAAGTATTGGAGTCAGTTGTTTATTTGGAGATTTTAGGGTTATACTGAAGGAATTAAAAGATCGTTAGATTCATTAGAACCTACTAGAAAACCATTCTAATGATATATTAAAGATCATAGAACCTATTTAAAAGACTATTAGTTAAAAAAATATACGAATATATAAATTCTAATCTTTGTATTTGGCAACAAATTCTTGATGGAATTTAGTCCATGAATCAATCCATTCAGTTCCTGGAGCTAAGAAAGTGGTTCTTAAATGGTAAGTACCTTTAACTTGACCGAAACCATTACCTGGAACACAACAAATACCGGTGTTTTCTAATAATTCAATACAGTAGAATTCATCAATACTAACACCTAATTCCTTAGCTCTTTGGAATAAACTATGATAATGATGTTGATCGAAATGTAATCTTGGGAATAAATACATAGCACCCATTGGTTTATTACAAGTAACATCAGTCATTTTAGTGAAAGCATCATATAAAGTATTAGCTCTAACATTTAAATCATCGTGAATTTTTGATGTTTCTTCATTGTATAAATCATAAGATGGTTCACCTTTAGTTGGAGGGTTAACCATAAGTTCCATTAAAGCTTGACCAGAAACAGAAGGAGAAAGGTTAATACTAGCTAATTTAAGGATAACATCCTTAACTTCTGGAGTAAATCCAACAAGTTCCATATAACCACCTCTTTGACCACATTCACCACTAACACCTTTTGAAGTAGAATGTAATGAGGCTAATTGAACTTGAGAATAAAGATCAGGTCTAGCATTAATTAATTCAGCAAGAACTTTCTTAAAAGAGATGAATTCAGAGTGGAAAATATTCTCTTGATAAACTTCATCAGCAATAAGCACCAAACCATATTCAGCAGCAATATCAATAATTTCTTTAATATCATCCTTCTCAAGGATTGAACCAGTAGGATTACCAGGATTAATAACTACAAGACATTTCAAGTCAAGATCATTGTTTTCTTCGATTAATTGTCTAATTTCACTTGGATTAGTAGACCAATTATTAGATTCATCAAGATAATAACCTAAAGCAGTAGCATTATTTAAAGTAATAGTGGCAGTATATAAAGGATATTGAGGAATTGGAATTAAAAACGCTGATTCTGGTCCTGTTGATAATACTTGGATTAAATATGAAACACTTCCTGATGCACCAGTAGTTAAGAAAATATCATTATAATTACTTGGATGACCATCCCTTTTACTAATAAAACTAGCAATAGATTTTCTAATTAATTGGTCACCTTGAGAATGTGAATAAGCACCAATTGACTCAACTGAATTTAAAATAGTTTTAGCTCTTTCAACAACATCTTCTGGGTATAATTTAACCAATTCTGGATCTTCCAAGATTTTAGTATATTGTAAAATTGATAAAACTTGTCTATACCAACTAATTGGAGGTTGTTTCAATTGTTGAGGGTTACCAATGTTGGCACTAATGATTTTATCAAAAGGTAAACCATGAGATGTTGGGTTGGCATTGAGATGATTTTTCAACTCTTCAGCTCTTAAAGGGATTTTACCCCTAACAGCATAGTTAGCTTCAATAGTTTGTTTATTGAGATCCTTAAGCTTGAAATGGTTAGCAGGTTTGAATGACACGTTTCTGATGAAGCTCTTGAGTCTTAACATGGTGGGAGATGATAGGGATATATAAGTGCGAGATTTTGATGAGATGTGATTGGGAAGCGTTAACGGATGTTGAGATGAGGTAGAGTCAAGTAGGTGAATATTGTCAATCTGTGGGGATATGATGGAGGGGATATAATAAATCATACCATTTAATGTTAACACCGATGGATTTACCAAAAATAAATCTTTTACATATAGTGGGGATGATTACACATGAAATTATAAATGTATAATCTCTAATTGTAGTGTGACCTTAAACTTAGGTCTAGCTTGTGACTTTTATTCAAAGTGTGACTGTAAATCCAATTTAAAATCAAAGTTTCACTAACGGCTTAAAAATGATATGATTTAATTTTCATCTCACACTATTGTTATCTCCATTCTCATACATAAAAAGGGACAAGGCTTTAACATGAGCGATGCGATATGACATATAACATCATTACAAAGGGTAACAAACAACAATTGGGGGTTGCATAAGAACATATACTCTAACACGACACTATCAACATGGAATGAAGGTATACAGGAACCCGAAGAAAAAGGAGCTATTGTAAATCTTAATCTAGGCATGAACTTTACACGACCTACTCCACATAAGTCTCAGCAATTAAACATCTCCTGATCTTTATGGCAAAGGCAAGCAACTTCAAAATTGTAAATCAGGTATTGGGGATTAATACCTTTTAGTTATAAAAAATATATTTAGTCATGAATGAAAAATTTCAGTTGGCAATAGAAGAAAGTTTAAACCACAAGAAGCCATTAAGGGCGTTCTTAGTTAAGAATGTAACCAGTGATTCTGTAGAGCAAATGGATTCAACTGATACAGATTTTACACCCAGGTCACAAAATACGAGTCCTTTTGATATTGTTAGTCAAAAAAAGTCCCAAACTACAAATGAAAGTAGTCCAGAACAGGGTCTTGAACAGGGTCCTGTTCACAAATTTCATCCCAAATTTGATGACAATTTTCATCAGAATTATGATGCCAATTTTGATAAGAATTATGATGCCAATTTTGATCAAAATTCGGATCAAGAGTTTAATCAAAACTCTGATCAAGAATTTGATTATAATACATTTAAATATGGAGTAAAGAAATCTCGTTCAATATCTGATTTACCTAAACATTATCATCATAAACCTTTGAGAAGGTATTCCGTATGTGATTTAAATACAACAGATCGTACAGTTCCTATTTCTCCTGTTGAGTGTAGGGAGAATAAAGATTATTTCACACATCATCACAGACGGAATTCAGTTGCATTAAAGTTCAAAACACCAAGAAGAATGAGTGAACAGCGATGATGTGTGTTTGAGGGTGTATTTGAGCTACTTATGGGTATTTAAATATAACATGAAGAGCGAGTATGATGATTTAAAATGAATAGCATGAAGAGTGAGTATGATTTAAAATGAAGAGCATGAGTATAATGATATAACGAAGAGCATCAGTATGACCATGAATAACATGAATAATATCTTTAATGACAAAAACCCATAAAATTCAAGGTAATAAAAAAACGTAAAGCATAAAAACTCTTGATCAATATACTCTAATATATATCAGCATAATCATAATTAGTTTAATATAAAAAAGAGGTATCTAAAATATTTAGTTTAATATAAAAAAGAGGTATCTAAAATATCTATTGAACTTATGTCTATAGAATGCAATATGAATTTTATAGGACGGTATTAACGTTAAGGAGTCCCAAAGTATAACGAATCAATAAATCTATGACTAAAAAACCATGTACTATCTAAAAATTTCTCTTGGTTATAATCAGGAAATTCTTCAGTACCATTTAAAGAACTCAATTTACCAATGACAACATTTACCTTTGGAAAAACCCTTAAAATCCTTCTCAAGGCAATTTCTGTACTAAGATAACAACAGAAGGTTATATCTTCAGGTTCAACTTTATGATCAATTAAAATTTGTATAGCCATAATAGCAGCAGCTCCACTAACACATTGAGCATCAAATAATAAGATCTTTTTATTATCAATATATGTAAGTCCTTTAGGTAATCTTTCTAAATGTAATTGTGGTTCACCAGTTCTAGAATCTGATTGAATAAGTAATTTTCCTATTGGTATATCTAAAAATGATCTTTTAATAGATTGATTAAAACAATCACCTGACCTTATAATTGTAACTGCTATAAGTTTATTTTGTGGAACCAAACCTTGAAATATTCCCGTTCCGGTATTAATTTCTCTTGGTTTATAAGTAGATAATTGGTTCAATGCTACTTCGATAATTAAAGTGGCAATTCTATTGAAATTGAATATAAAGTCAGATATTTCCGTTTCTTGATTGAAAATTATAGAATTAATACCTTTAGTTTGATTGGTAGTTGGTAATACTTGAACATTAGGAAATTGTTGTAAATTGAAATTTAAATCAACACCTAAAGTTTTCAAATGTTGAATATGAGCTTCTGATTTAAGATATAATTGTTTTTGAACATGTCTTATCATTAAATTTATAGCTATAGTATTATCTAAACCTCGAGGAATTACTAAATCAGCATTATTCATAGTTGGATTTAAATAGGTGACAGCATTTGGTTTGACAAAAGTTTCCCATTGTTTCATAGCTCCACTTAAATCTCTACCACGATATAAAATATCTCTAGTCAATCTTCTAGCTAAACAAATATCTAAATCAGTATCAACATAAATTTTAAGATCCATCAAATCAAGTAATCTTTGATCATATAATGCGTATAAACCTTCGATGATAATGACATTGGTTCCATAAATAGTGATAGTTTTGTTAGTTCTGGAATGACTGTTGAATGAATAAACGGGAATTTCAACTTTTTGTCCTTGTTTCAATTTAGTTACAGCATCTACTAATAAATCTAAATCAAGAGAATCAGGTTTATCAAAATCCCATTCATTTTGAAATGCTAATTTACTTTGTTCCGGAGTTAAAGGTTTATAAAAATTATCAAAGGATAAAAGAACTGTCCAAGGTTGGTTTAACTGTGAAATGATTTGTTGTGAAATAGATGTTTTACCAGATCCTGAATTCCCTGCTACACCAATGATATAAGGTTCCGTCCATGGTGGGATATACTTTTTGGTGAGGTGATGGATATCATCATCACTCTCCAGTCCCAGGAGTGATTCTGTTACTTTTGGATCTTTAGCACTAGCTCTAATGTCTGTGGACATCGTTTAAACACTTGGTACTGTAATTAGTACTAGACGTAATTCAGAGACGTAATTCGCGATGAGATGAGTAGTAAGCGTAGAATAAAGACTGATGCCAGTGAATGGGATTTGGATAATGTTGAGGGTGTTGCAATTGGGAATGAGACCATAGATCAACAAGAGAATGATATTATAATACAAGACAAGAGTGGGGATGATTCAAAGGAAATTGATGTTCCTGTTGTTAATGAACCTAATGAACACAATAATACTGAGACACTCCCAAGTGCCAATAAACCTCATGAAACCAAAACCACCAATCAAGCACCAATCAACAAACCAAGACATCAAAATGAAAACCAAAACCACAAACACAAGAAACCTTTCTATACCCCAGAACAAAGAAGAAAATATCAAATCAATAAACTATCTAAAGAGCTTAAATACTATGAATCTAAAACCTTAACTAAACAAGAGGATCAAGATTATCAAAAGAAATTGGAAATATATAACGTTCTTACCCAACCGGATGTTCAAGAGTATAATTTACCCGAAGAATATTTGACTGAAGAAGGAAAAATTGATAAAAAGAGGAAACTTGATGTCCTTACTTCCACCAATGACGGTGGCTACAATGACAGTACCTTTAACGACTCAGAGGTTAAAAACCAAAACAAAGATCGTGCTAGTAGGGATCAATGGGAGAACGATCAATTTCGAAAAGCCCAATCCTTAGTTAAAAGTAAGATCGATGAGATTACAATGGATTCAACCCAATATGAATATGTTTTCGATGAATCTCAATTCATTCAATTTGAAACTCCAAATAGCCTCCCACAAGAAAATCAATTGAAACAGGAACAATTAAAAGAAGACGAAAATAAAAAGAATATTTCTGAAACCAGGAAATTATTACCTGTTTTCAGACTTCGTCAACAATTTCTTGATCTTGTTAAACAAGAACAAATAATCGTGGTAGTTGGAGAAACAGGGTCAGGGAAAACTACCCAATTGCCTCAGTACCTTTATGAAGAAGGATATTGTGATAAAGGAATGGTGGGCTGTACACAACCTAGACGAGTAGCTGCTACTTCCGTTGCCACAAGAGTAGCAGAGGAAGTAGGATGTAAATTAGGTAATGAAGTTGGTTACAGTGTCAGGTTTGAACAAGAAAGTAGTGAACACACTAAACTAAAGTATTTGACCGATGGTACATTATTAAGGGAATTTTTAACTGACCCTACGCTTTCCAAATATAGTGCTTTGATTATTGATGAGGCCCATGAACGGACAATATCAACCGAAATGATTCTAAGTTTGTTGAAATCAGTTAGTAAGCAAAGGCCAGATTTGAAATTAATCATTGCATCTGCTACCATTAATGCTGAAAAGTTTTCTAACTTCTTCTATGGAGCACCGATTTTCAAAATTCCCGGTAGAACTTATCCTGTTGATATTCATTATACGAAACAGCCTGAAGCTAATTATATACAAGCTGCTATTAATACTGTTTTCTTGATTCATACCAAGAAACCCAAAGGGGACATTTTAGTGTTCCTTACAGGACAAGATGAGATTGAAACTATGCAAGAAAGTTTAATAGATGCCATGCAAAAACTCACAACATCAGTACCGGAGCTAGTTATATGTCCTATTTATGCCAATTTACCCAATGATCAACAAAGAAAGATCTTTGAACCAAGTAAGCATAGGAAAGTAGTGTTAGCTACTAATATTGCTGAAACATCTATTACAATTCCCGGTGTTAAATATGTAATTGATCTGGGGTATGTCAAGGAAAACGTTTATAGTGCATCCACTGGAATGGATAGTTTAGTTGTTGTTCCATGTTCCAAAGCATCTGCAGACCAAAGGGCCGGTAGAGCTGGAAGATTGGGACCAGGTGAATGTTTTAGACTTTACACTAAATGGTCATTTGATAATGAATTATTGACTAACCCTGTACCTGAAATTCTAAGAGGTAATTTAATTTCAACCGTATTACTTTTATTATCATTAGGAGTAACAGACTTGATCAATTTTGATTTCATGGATGCTCCAGAGCCTCAAACATTAATTAAATGTTTAGATCTTCTATATGCTATAGGGGCACTTAATTCTAAAGGTGAACTAACTAAAACTGGAAGGATTATGTCACAATTTCCTATAGATCCAATGTTTTGTAAATGTTTGATAACAAGTGTTAAATTTGAAGTAGTGAGAGATGTAATTGTTATAATTGCCATGTTGGGAGAAAGTTCTAGTTTATTCTATAGGCCCAAAGATAAAAAAGATGATGCCGATAAGAAAAGGGCAAGTTTTGGAGATCCTATGGGAGATCATATGATGTTATTAAATGTGTGGAATCAATGGGAACTGACAGGATTTTCAAGTGTTTGGTGTCAGGAATATTTTATTCAATATAAGACTTTAAAAAGGGTTAGGAATGTCAAAGAACAACTTGAAAATTTATGCAAAAAACATCTTCAATCTCAGTCAGTAGATGGTATGGTAGATGACACAGTTTCGGTAGATAGTAAGGTAAATGACAAACTTGTACAAGTACAAAAATCAATTGTATCGGGATTCTTTCCACATATTGTAAGGTTATCTAAAATGGGTGATAGTTATAGATTGATAAAGAAGAACCAATCAGTTTATATACATCCATCATCAGGATTATTTCAAATTAGACCACCACCGAAATTGATTTTATATCATGAATTGGTATTAACCAGTAAGGAATATATGAGGAATTGTATGATAATTAAAGAGGAATGGTTAGAATTAGCAAATCATTATTTTACACCTAAGGATATGGAAACAATTGGTAAAAAGGGATGAATGTTAGGCATTACTTGGTAGTACTAGTACTAGGAGGAAGTACGCGTAACTAGTAGTAACAGTTTTTGTGTTTCGACTTACCTAAACACAAATACAAACAGCTCACACAACACATACACAACAAACACAAACACCACAAACCACAAATACAAAAAATCCCACACAAAAAAAACCCCTGTATAATAATATGTAAAATATAAATATGCGATGTATAACAAAACATCGCTAAATCAATTTAGACGCGCAATTTAAATCCGTGTATGGAGAAGCAAAACCCCTTACTTCCATTTGCTTTTACCAGGTCCAATAGTAGTGACTTACCATTGGACTCAACTCCAAGGTCTAGGGCCACTATTGATGAAAATGCTCAAAGCATTTATCATGATCGGAAGACTCGGCCCAATAGACCAGTTTTAGACTTCGCTCCAAACTTGAAAAGACGAATGGGGGAAAGTTTTAATGAAAAAGATAACATTAAAAAGAGGCCTGGTGTAGAGGAAACTAAGGACGAAAGGCCCATTTTCCAAGGTTTTTTAAATCAAAGTTTTGGTATTCAAAGTGTTCCATCACAGAATTTAAATGCATCCCAGATCTTTCCATCACAGAATTATTCACAGAATCTTTCCCAGAATAGTCAATCCCAAGGGTTTCAATCACAAAATAATGAATCACAAACTTACCAACCCCATAGTAGTCAGTCTCAGGATATTGTGTCACAAAACCCTTCTCAGACATTCAATCCAACTCAAAGCTTTAAAAAAGATGATATCATGTTCAATGGAAGTTTCAATCATAGTGAAGATCCAACAATTATTGATACTTCAGAAGATTTCAAATATGATAAAGAATTGATACCTCCAAGTAGTCCACCAGTAATAGTCCATTCAGACTTTGATAAATTCAGTATACCTCAATCACCCCATCTTGAATTACACAGTGAATTATCGCAAGTATCTCCAAATAAACCTTACAAATATAAATCAACAGAGCCCGAAAAAGTAATTTTAGAGAGTGAAACTGACTTTGGTATTGATAAGTTCAACAGATTTAAACCTTCAGGTAATAACTGTCCTTCAACTGATAGAGATACTGAATTCATTGAAGAGAATGAACGTCAAAAACAAACTAATCTTAAAGCAAGAAATATCGTTATTGGTGCTTTTGAAGATATGCAAACACAAATAGATTTGGAAGGTTTAGGACTTACGGAAGTACCTCATGAAATAAAAGATTTAAATAATCTTGTGGTATTTGATGAAAATGTAATATTTCAAGTATATCTTACTAATAATAAAATCAGATATTTAAACCCATCATTATTCAAGTTTACAAAAATGAATGTTCTTGGTTTAAGGCAGAATAAGATTGAAAAACTTCCTGCATCTATAAAGAAATTAGTTAATTTGACAGATTTATCAATAGGTACAAATAGATTGAAATATTTGCCACATCAAATTCTTAATCTACCTGAATTAAGAAACTTTAGAGCAGGTCCAAACCCATTTTTATCACCTGATGGAGCCATTGAAATTAAGAAACCAAGTTTAATTCATGAAAGAAGATTTAAATACGTGAGTAAGATTAAGTACTTAAAACATCCCTTACCTAAACTAATGCCTTCTTTGAGGACACTTTGTTTAGCCAAGATTGCTAATTATGATATATCTTATCAAGAAACAAAGGAATGGAAACGTAATACACCTAGATTGTTCCATACTTTAATTACTAAAGGAATTGCCCAAGGTAATTATGGTGAGACTTGTGGAGAATGTGAAAGGTTGATAGTTGAGCCAGTAGCCGAAGTAATTGAATGGTGGGATTTTTTAAATAATATAGATATTCCATTTAAGAAAGAATTCTGTAGTGGGATGTGTGTAGAAAAGTATTGCAGGTTGACATATGAGGAGGACATAAATGAACACGAAGAAAAAGAAAATGTGTAAATGACAATAATGCATATAGATGATATAAACCCGGTTATTATAAGGTAAATCTTTTTTTGGAAGTCTCTTTTTGCTACGTCTCTGTGTATTTACGGTACTCACCGTGGTTGGCTTTTACTAAAAGGCTGTGTCAATCATTTAAGTAATTAAAGATCGTCTTTAATCGTGTCCTTGACAAGTTATAAGATGACTAAAGAAGCTCAGAGATGGTCCGTGCTATAAATAGAAAATATCTCGTAATGGGAGTATATTGAATTACCGTGAAAGACTATTAAAAAACTGTGGTAGAACACTCTCCTTTACCCTTCCATTTCAAGAAATTAGAGATGCGCAACTAGGTATATGTCTATCGTATTAGGAAAATTAGTTAGATATGTCAACTGACAGAATATTCTTATCTGCTGTCAACTGTATCTTAGATAAGTGTCTAACACAAATCCCGGATCTTGCATTCAATTGGGGGCAGTCTAATTTACCACTGTGCGTAATGACGTATATTTTTGCATCGCCATCTTATGTTACACACATTCGTTTGATGATATCGAGATCACAATCAAGCTTTTAAACTTAACCAGCAGTGATGGGCAAAATTAAATAAATCATTTAAATATTCAAACTAACGCTCAAAACTTTCAAAATGCAAAAGAAGTTCATTCTTAAATCATAACCATCTCTCTTCTGCTCCCAACCTCTGTGCTATTTACGGTATTCCTTCTTAAAATTCCCGTCTTCCGCTAACAATACGGAACTTTCGAAGCTCGTATTTCGTAACCTCCCCTTGAATATTTTCACAGTGACAGGGACGTCAGGTAACAAATACCAAGAGTTTATTCATTATCAGATTATTTGATTAAATGATTTAAATCTTAAGTTTCTAAGTATACACATTATTGAAATCGCCTGAAAAATGACATTAGGATTTTTGAAGTTTTTCCCCAAAACCAAAAAGAGAACATTTGCAACAAATGTTTCCCGAGAAAGGCGCTACAGGGTTTGTTCCGCAGCCGTAAACGTAGGCTGCAAAAAAGGTCAACAGTATAAATGGGAAGGTACGCCCCATGTCAAACAATTCATAATTGGAAAGAAGGTTAATGTCAACAACTAATCCTGAAGAAGAAAATTCATCTATTAATGAATATAATGGATTCGATGCTGATGCTGAAAAACAAGTTCAACAATTAGCAAAGACTCTTAGTCATAAGAGTTTTCATTCTAACCAAATCGATAATCCTAATGATTTGACAGCTTATTTGAGTAGCATGTCACAAGTTCCTGGAATTGAAACTTATAATCATGATGAGATCGATCAAAGGTTAAATCCTGACCTGGATGAATTTGATTCCAAATTCTGGGTTAAGAATTTAAAGAAACTTAAAGATAATGATGAAGGCTATTATAAACATACTACTTTGGCTGTTGGGTATAAGAACTTGATAGCTAGAGGTATTGCGGTTGATTCTGATTATCAAACAACATTTTTTAATGCTGCACCAAAGTTTATAGCTGATACTTATAATGATTATTTCAATGATAAGGAATCTAGATATTTTGATATTTTAAAATCTATGGATGGTTTATTATTACCAAAAGAATTAACTGTGGTTTTAGGTAGACCAGGTAGTGGTTGTACTACCTTATTGAAAACCTTAGCTTCACAAACTTATGGTTTTAAAGTTAGTCAAGATTCCCAAATTAGTTATGATGGATTTACACCAAGAGAAATTAAAGAAAATCATAGAGGTGATGTTATCTATTCTGCTGAAACTGATATTCATTTCCCTAAATTAATGGTTGGGGATACTTTAGAATTTGCAGCCAAAATGAGAACTCCTCAAAATAGAGGTAATGTTGATAGAGAAACTTATGCTAAACATTTAGCTGCAGTTTATATGGCTACTTATGGATTAAGTCATACCAGATATACTAAAGTGGGAAATGATTTCATTAGAGGTGTTAGTGGAGGTGAACGTAAAAGAGTTAGTATTGCTGAAGCTGCCTTATCAGGTGCCAATATTCAATGTTGGGATAATGCTACCAGAGGTTTAGATGCTGCAACTGCTTTAGAATTTATTAAAGCTTTAAAGACCTCAGCAACTGTTTTAGAATCAACTCCAGTTATTGCTATTTATCAATGTTCTCAAGATGCTTATGACTTATTCGATAACGTTATTCTTATGTATGAAGGTTATCAAATCTTCTTTGGTAAAGCAAATGAAGCTAAAAAATATTTCCTTGATATGGGTTACGAATGCCCTGATAGACAAACATCAGCAGATTTCTTAACTTCCATTACTAACCCTGCAGAGAGAATTATTAAACCAGGCTATGAAACTAAAGTTCCTAGAACTGCTAAAGAATTTGAAAGTTATTGGAAACAAAGTCCTCAATATCAACTTTTAAGTAATAACCTTGATGATTATCTTATTAAATGTCAAGAAACTTCCACTAAACAAAATTATAAAGAAAGTCATAATGCTAGACAATCTAACCATGTTAGAGCTAAATCTCCATTTACTGTTTCATTTTGGATGCAAACAAAGTACTTGATATCTAGAAATATTTTAAGACATAAGAGTGATCCAACTATTCCAATTTTTATGGTTGTTGGTCAATCAGTCTTAGCATTCCTTATGTCATCATTGTTTTATAATTTACAACCAGTTACAGGAACATTATTTCAAAGAGGTGCATCAATGTATACAGCTGCATTCTTTAATGCATTTGCATCATTATTAGAAATTCTTGGTATGTATGAAGCAAGACCAATTGTTGAAAAACATAAACAGTTTGCCCTTTATAGACCTAGTGCTGATGGGATTGCATCAATTATTACAGAATTGCCAATCAAATTCCTTCAATCTGCTAGTTTCAACATTATTTATTACCTTTTAACTCATTATAGAAGAAACGCTGGAAGATTTTTCTTCTACTGGTTAATCCTGTTTGGGTGTACATTAGTTATGTCACATATTTTCAGAACTATTGGTGCATCATCTAAGACTCATGCTGGTGCTATGACAATTGCTACTGTTATATTAGTAGCGTTAATTATCTTCACTGGTTTTATTATTCCAACCCCAAGTATGTTAGGTTGGTCAAGATGGATTAATTATATAGATCCTCTAGGTTTTGCATTTGAAAGTCTTATGGTTAATGAGTTTCATGATGTTGAATTTAGGTGTTCTGGTTTTGTTCCTGATGGTCCTGCATATGCCGATACTCCATTATCTGATAAGATCTGTTCCGTTGTAGGTGCAGTTCAAGGTGCTGACACTGTTAATGGTGATGAATATCTTAAACTCAGTTATGCTTATTCTAATTCTCATAAATGGAGGAATTTCGGTATTATTATTGGATTTATTGTGTTCTTCTTATTTGTGTACTTAGCTATTATTGAAGTTAACAAAGGTGCTATGCAAAAAGGTGAAATTGTTTTATTCTTAAAATCTGGTTTAAAGAAACATAAAAAGGCTAGAAACGTGAGTCCTGATGATTTAGAAACAAGTATAGGTAATGAAAAAGTCAGTTTGGATGATCAACTTGAATCAAGCTCAAATCAATCAGGTTCAAATCCTTCAAATCCTTCAAATGAAACTAAAAGAATTAAAACTCAAAATATCTTCCATTGGAGAGATTTAACCTATCATGTAACTGTTAAGAAAGAAGAAAGAATCTTATTGAATCATGTTGATGGATGGGTTAAACCAGGTCAATTGACTGCTTTAATGGGAAGTTCAGGTGCTGGTAAAACTACGTTATTAAACACTTTAAGTGAAAGATTAACTGTTGGTGTTATTACTGATGGTAATAGAATGGTTAATGGACATCCTTTGGATAGCTCTTTCCAAAGATCTATTGGTTATGCTCAACAACAAGATATTCATTTACCAACTTCTACTGTTAGAGAAGCTTTAAGATTCAGTGCTTATTTAAGACAACCAGC